>JARFOE010000002.1:2360-26100 GCA_031763465.1 Squatina squatina
CACACCCCACAGACAAAGCCCTGCACACCACTGACACAGCCCCACATCACACTGTCACAGCCTCACATCACACAGACCCAGCCCCGCATCACACTGACACAGCCCCACATCAGCCTGTCACAGCCTCACATCACACTGTCACAGCCTCACATCACACTGACACAGCCGCACATCACACTGACACAGCCCCACACACCCACACCCCACAGACTGAGCCCTGCACAGCACTGACACAGCCTCACATCACACTGACACAGCCCCACATCACACTGACACAGCCCCACATCACACTGTCACAGCCTCACATCACACTGACACAGCCGCACATCACACTGACCCAGCCCCGCACCCACACCCCAGTGACACAGCCCCGCATCACACTGACCCAACCCCGCATCCCACTGATGCAACCCTGCAACAACACCCGACTAAACTGTGCCGGCACCTTACTGATCCCGCACTGCACCAACACACCACTGAAACTATCAACACGGATTCCCAACTGACCCAGCCCCACACCTCACTGATGCAGTCCACATCAAAACGACCCAGCCTCACACCCCACTGATCCCGACCTGCACCGAGACACCACTCAACCGCTCGACACAGACACCAAACTGATCCAGCCCCAAACCCCAATGTCCCAAACAAAAAGCCCACTGACCCAGCCCCACACTAACTGACCCAGGCCTGAACCACACTTACCCAGCCTCACACCCCTCTGACACATCCACACACAGCACTGACCCAGCCCCACACCCACTGACCCAGCACCACACCCAGTGTCTCATCCCCCACCCCACTGATCCAACCCCACACCAACTGGCCCAGCCCCACACCCCACTCACACTGTGCTACACAGATACGCCATTGATCCACCTCCACGCAGCACTGATCCAGCTCCACAACGCACTGACCCTGTCCTACACACCACTGATCCAGCCCCACACCCACTGTCCCATCCCCACACCCACTGGCCATGCCCCACACCTCACTGTCCCATCCCCACACAGCACTGACCCAGTCCCACACCCCACTGACCCTGTTCTACACAGATACCCCACTGATCCAACCCCGTACCCCACTGACACAGCCTTACACAGACTCCCCACTGACCCAACCCCACAACCCACTGACCCTGCCCTACACAGGTACCCCACAGATCCAGCCCCACACCCCACTGACCCTGTCCTACACAGATACCCCACTGATACAGCCCCACACCCCACTGTCCCATCCTCACACAGCACTGACCCAACCCCACATCCCACTGACCCTGCCCTACACAGGTAACCCACTGATCCAACCCCACACCCCACGGACCCTCTCCTACAGAGATACCCCACTGATCCAACCCCACACTCCACTGACACTGCTTTACACAGACTGCTCACTGATCCCACCCCACACCCCACTGACCCTGTCATACAGAGGTACCCCACTGATCCAACGCCACACCGCACTGACCCGTCCTACACAGACTCCCCACTGATCCAACCCCACACCCCACTGAACCTGTCCTACACAGACTCCCCACTGATCCAACCCTACACCCCGCTGAACCTGTCCTACACAGATACCCCACTGATCCAACACTACACTCCACTGAACCTGTCCTACACAGATACCCCACTGATCCAAAACCACACCCCACTGAACCTGTCCTACACAGGTACACCACCTTTCCAACCCCACACCCCAGTGACCCTGTCCTACACAGGTACCTCACTGACCCAACACCACACCCCACTGAACCTGTCCTACACAGGTACCCCATTGACCCAACCCCACACCCCACTGAACCTGTCCTACACAGGTATCTCACTGATCCAACCCCACACCCCACTGAACCTGTCCTACAGAGATACCTTCCTGATCCAACCCCACAACCCACAGACACTGCCTTACACAGACTCCCCACTGACCCCACCCCAAACCACCCTGACCCTGAGCTACACAGAGTCCCCACTGACACAACCCCAGACCCTACTGACACTGTCTTACAGAGACTTCCCACTGACCCAACCCCACACACCACTGACACTGCCTTACACAGATTCCCCACTGACCCAACCCCAGACCCTACTGACACTGCCTTACACAGACTCCCCACTGATCCAACCCCAGACTCTACTGACACTGCCTTACACAGACTCCCCACTGACCCAACCCCACACACCACCGACACTGCCTTACACAGATTCCCCACTGACCCAACCCCACACCCCACACCCCACAGACACTGCCTTACACAGATTCCCCACTGACCCAACCTCACACCCCACTGACACTGCCTTACACAGATTCCCCACTGACCCAACCCCACACCCCACAGACACTGCCTTACACAGATTCCCCACTGACCCAACCCCACACCCCACCGACACTGCCTTACACAGATTCCCCACTGATCCAACCCCACACCCCACTGACACTGCCTTACACAGATTCCCCACTGACCCACCCCACACCCCACAGACACTGCCTTACACAGGTACCCCACTGACCCACCCCACACCTCACAGACACTGCCTTACACAGATTCCCCACTGATCCAACCCCACACCCCACTGACACTGGCTTACAAAGACTCCCCACTGATCCAACCACACACCCCACTGACACTGACTTACACAGACTCCCCACTGACACTGCCTTACACAGACTCCCCACTGATCCAGCCCCACACCCCACTGACACTGCCTTACACAGAGTCCCCACTGACCTGGCCCTACACCCACTGACACTGCCTTACAGAGACTCCCCACTGACTCCAGTCCACACCCCACTGACACTGCCTTACACAGACTCCCCACTGACCCAAACCCACACCTCACAGACACTGCCTTGCACAGACTCCCCACTGACCCAACCCCACACCCCACTGACACTGCCTTACACAGTCTCCCCACTGACCCAACCCCACACCCCACTGACACTGCCTTACACAGACTCCCCACTGACCCAAACCCACACCTCACAGACACTGCCTTACACAGACTCCCCACTGACCCAAACCCACACCCCACTGACACTGCCTTACACAGATTCCCCACTGATCCAGCCCCACACCCCAATAACAATGCATCACAGAGACTCCCCACTGACACCAGCCCACACCCCACTGACACTGCCTGACACAGACTCCCCATTGATCCAACCCCACATCCCACTGACACTGCCTTACACAGATTCCCCACTGACGCCACCCAGCTGAGATTCCCGCTGACCGAGGTGTATGGAAACTGGTGCCTGACCTCAGGATGGTTTTACATTAAATATGTCCTGAGTTGATTCAAAATTGTGAGTGCCTTTCTGGTGAAGTCGAATCGAGCTGGTTCAACAGGGAGTAAATGTAGTTATACATTTTTCTTCTTCTCCTGTTCCAGGGAATTGAAGTAAAACAGAGATTAGCTAAATGGCCCGTGACCCTCCATGCTCTTGTTGATTTGATTCGTTCGTTATTATTAAGATCAGTCATTGGTTTCCTCCAAGCTATGAGAATGGTGCTTTCAGCCCTGAAACCGACTTAGTGCTAAAATATTCCTGGAGTTTGTTTTTTTCTAAAGGGGTCAGTCTCTCTGATATTCTATTTAGCCAGTTTGACAATAACCACCTCATTGTCCTGAACTTATTTCAGCAAATACAGAACTCCCTGCTTCATTCTCCTACCTAATTCACATCCGTTCCTGACTGAGTTAAACTGACATTTCTCGCTTAGACAGCACTTCATCATTATAATGAACTGGGAGCAAGTTTTATCTACGAAGGTGCTCCGGTCCTATGTCTGGATCGCGCTCCGTCCGGCCTCAGGTAACCAGAGGCTGATTTTCCAGGTGCTCGGCAGAGAGTGATAATCGGCCGGAATGAATATGTTAAACCTTTACTGTGCTGAACTGTGTGTTCGGTCTGAACTGCTGATTACACCTTTGGTCAGTTGAATGGAACTGTACTTGGCACCAAACGGTTCAGTGAGTGTTACAATAAAACATTCATACAGAGTTAGTGGGACACAGGTTTCCAGCCCTGTCTGACAACTGTGAATTCTGAACCAGGGATGAGGCGCCACCTGGTCGGGAAGGATAAAAACCCCAGAGTTCGTGTTGCAGCTTTCTGTCCCGCAACAGTTCTTAAAATGTTTCTGTGGGGAGACTGGTGGAGACGAAGAGTGGGTTTAACCCTGAAATCGCCGGTGTGAAGCAGACTGCCCTCAGTCACGGTCTGAAGCCCACACACACAGAAGCTGCAACTCTGGCGTTCTGGAACTTAGCAGACAGCGAGAAACAGGCTTTAGAGAGGAAGAGTAAAGGGAGAAATGGCAGAAGGAAAACAGAAAAGTAAACTAGAAGCAAAATTAACCTTACCTTGGTCCCACACAGATTTTTGTCTCTCGATATCCGTGTAGATGTTGCGAGTTATACCCTTGTTACTTTAATACATCCAATCAGGTAGAAGTTCCTTGTTTGATGTCAGCAAGTCACTAATTGTGAATTTGATCCGCTCCTTGCCCTGTGAGATTAAGAGCTCTGCCCTCTGTGTGAAAGTTGCTGTCAGCCCTCAGGGTGGATTTCAGCTCAAACATTCCACATATGCTTCAGAACAGGGAGCGGCCTTTGTGCTCAGTTCAAATCGAATCTGTTTCACAGCCTGCTGCCAATTTAATGCTGAAAAAAGTTGGTGCCACGTTTATTTTATCTCTACTTGTTCGAGGAGAGCTCAGTAAAATGACAAATGGTTAGAAATAAATTGTGACATTTCCTCTTGGACACAGTTCACTGAAATTCCCATCATATTTCCTGATGTTTGCACTTTGAGCCCAGGGTCCCAGAGTGAGTGACTTTCAGTGAGCTGAAGGAGGGGCTGTTTCTCTACATAGAATGAAACAATTGGTCAAGCACGGAAGAAGGCCATTCGGCCTGTCGAACCCGTGCCGTTTCTCAGAGGGTTCAACTCCCCTTGCCTATGCTCGTACCTCTGCTTTGTTCACTCTTCAGATACTGATCAACTCCCTTTTGAAAGATAAAATTAAGTCTGCCTCCACCACCCTTTCAGGCAGTGCATTCGAGATCTTAACCATTCGCTTTGTAAAAAAAGTGTTTTCTTACGTCGCCTTTGGTTCTTTAGCCAAACACAATCAATTAATATCCTCTGGTTCCGGGCACTTCTACAAATGGGAACAGTTTCTCTCTGTCCCCCCTGTCCAGGCCCCTCATGATTTTAAACACCTCTCAACGTCCTCTGCTCCAAGGAGAACAACCCCAGTATCTCCCGTCTACCAACGTCCTCTGCTCCAAGGAGAACAACCCCAGTATCTCCAGTCTACCAACGTCCTCTGCTCCAAGGAGAATAACCCCAGTATCTCCAGTCTACCAACGTCCTCTGCTCCAAGGAGAACAACCCCAGTATCTCCAGTCTACCAACGGAACTGAGGTCCCTCATTCCGGGAATAATTTTCCCAGTTTTTTTCTGCCTCTTCCCTAAGGCCTTCTCATCCTTCCTAAAGTGTGATGCCCGGAATTGAACACAGTACTCGGTCGGGGCCGAACCAGTGTGTTTCACAAGTTCACCATAATTCCCAAACCTTTGTACTCTATACCTCTAATTATAAAGCCTCGGATCCCGTAAGCCTCTTTAACTGCATTCTCAGCCTGCCCTGCCACATTGAACGATTTATGCACACATACCCTCAGGTCTCTCTGCTCGTGCACTTCCTTTAGGATTGTACAATTTAGTTTATAGTTCCTCTCCTAATTTTTTCGAACAAAATGCATGACTTCACACTTTTCTGCGTTAAATTTAATCTGCCATGTGTCTTCTTCCTTCACCAGCCTATCTATATCTTCCTGAAATCTATCACTCTACTCGGCACATGTGACTATACTTCCAATTTTGAAATTGTGCTCTGTACATTCACGGCTAATCATTAATATAAATCAAGTATAGCAGTGGTCCTGGAACCGTCTCGTGGGCAACAACACAGTGTACCTTCCACCAGTCCAAAAAACAAGCGTTCGCCACTGTCACTTAGCCAATTTCGTATCCATGCTTCCCAGTCCCTTTTATTCCATGGGCTTCAATTTTGCTTGTATTCCTATTATCTGCCATTTTGTCAAATGCCTTTTGGAAATCCACATCGACTACGTAAACCACAGTACCCTCATCAAACCTCCCTGTTACTGCATTCAAAAAATGATCAATTTGGTTAAACACGCTTTGTCTTGTAAGGTAGAAACTACAAAAAGGGTTAAAACCCCTTTTCCTCAGACATAACTTAAAAATACAGAGAGAAAATGGCTGACAAGCAGGCAAAAGTGAGAGTTGGTCTCGAGATGACCTCGAGTCTTGTAGCTGCGAGGATAGACAGTAAATAACCAGAGATATGGGAACTCAGTCTTGAGGTCTAGCATAAGCACAGCAATATGTTTGGGAAGTGTCGAGTGGTGAGTAAAGGTGCATTGGTGTGATGAAATACTCAGGCTTTTGTTGTGCAGGTCATGGCCTGAAATTCTGCAGCCAGCCATGCAATTGAGATGTAACAACAATATTTCAGTTTGGGAGGGGGAGGGAGAGCAAATTTGGACAATAAAGATAAGGTAACTGCTGGCTGAAAAAGGCACTCTTGGAGATCCTCTCTTGGAGAGCACTCGACGAGCAGGAAAGGGAGACAGAGAGAGAGAGCGAGAGAGCACATGCCAAGACAGCAAGCTGTCAGAGACTGCTTAGGCTGCAGCCCAGAATTTCGGGAGCTCCGACTTGGTCAATGGGAAAGTAGCGCACACTCTCACCTAACCAGTGGAGTTGTGACTGCTAATCGACATCCTGTGTTATTATCATTTATATAAACTCTGTTTTCAACCTGTCAAGGTGTGTATTAATTTAGCAATAATCTGGAACAATTAACAGTGTGTATAACCTTAACAACAGTGTATTAGTGTTAGAAATAATAAAAACCACTTAACCATAACACTGTGTAGTCAGTTATTCCTGGCACAGATAAATCTATAGAATTACCTGCAGAAACACCGCCTTGAGCCCCAGAAAAAAGGGAGAAGTTAAAGTCTTTAACAAACTCGTGCTGACTTTCCTTAATTAATCTAGCCCTATCCAGGTGACTGTGAATTTTATCACTGACCACTGTTTTTAAAAGCTTCCCCACTACCGAGGTTAAACTGACGGCCCTGTAGTTGTTAGTTTCTCTTTTCACCCTTTTTTGAACAATGGCGCAACAGTTGCAATTCTCTCTAGCACCTATCTATGGAGGATTTGAATATCATGGCCAGTACCTTGATGATTTCCGCTCTCAATTCCCTCAGCATCCGAGGACGCATCCTCTCCACTCCTGGTCATGTATCTATTTTAAGTATAGCTAGCTTTTCTAATGCATATTCTTTATCAATTTTTCTCCCATCAAGTGTCTCTACCACCTCCTGCTTCACTATGTCTATGGCAGCATCCTCTTTCTTGGTGATGACAGATGCAATGTACTTATTTAGTACCTCGGCCAATCCCACTGCCTCCATACATAGATCTCCTTTTTGGTCCCTAAGCGGCCTCACCCCTCCCCTTAATAATCTTTTACTATTTATATGCCCATAGAAGACTTCGGGATTAACTTTTATGTTGGTTGGCATTCTATTCTGATAACTATCTTTGCCCCTCTTATATTCTTTTTCACTTCTCTGATCTTTGAATACAGTCTGACTCTAAGATGTATTTGCTACCTGACATCTGTCAAACGTGCTCTTTTTCTGCTTCATCCTATTCTCTATTACTTTCGGTTTCCAGGGAGCACTGACTTTATTTGCTCTTCCTTTCCCCTTTGTGGGAATGTACTTCGACTGGACCTGAATCATTTCCTCTTTAAATGCAACCCATTGTTCCACTAAAGGTTTGAATGTCATCCTTGGATTCCAGTTTACATGGGCCAGATCCCTTTTCACCCCACTGAAAATGGCCTTCCCCAAGTTAAACATTCTTACTCTGGATTGTTTCCTGTCATTTTCCCTCGATAATGAAAACCTCATGATAATATGATCACTGTTCCATAAATGTTCACGTACTGATGCTTGCTCCACTTGACCTGCCTCATTCCACAGAACCAGATCCAGCATCCTTGTCGGGCCGGAAAAATGCAGATCAAGAAATTTCTCCTGAACACAGTTCAGAAATTCTTCCCCTTCTCTGCCCTTTACACTATTGCGGTCCCAGTCTAAACTAGGATGGTTGAAGTCCCCCATTATGACTACTATGTATTTCTTTCAACTCTCTGCAATTTCTCTGCAAATTTGCTCCTCAATATCTTTGCCACCATTTGTTGGCCTACAGAATACACCTAGCTGTGTAATGTCACCTCTATTATTTCATACCTCGAACCATATAGATTCTGTCCTTGACCCTCCAGAACATCCTCGCTCTCCAGCACTGTCATGTTCCCTTAACCAAAACTGCCACACCACCTCGTATCCTGCCTCCCCTATCTTTCCTGAACACGTTATAACCAGGAATATTTAATACAAAATCCTGCCCTTTTTTGAGCCACGTCTCAGTTATTGCCACAACATCATTTTCCCATGTCGCTATTTTTGCTTGCAGCTCACTTACCTACGCTTCATGCCTTGACAAACATATACTGTAATCCTACCACAGACCATCCAGTATTCTCTCTTAATTGGACCCCGCTTAATTCCTAATATTTCTTACTCTGATATTGTCAATCTTTTTAACACTTTATTCCCACTTTCTAAAGTTACGTCCTGGTGCCCATTCCCCTGCCAAATTAGGTTAGACCTTGCCCAACAGCACGAGTTCACATTCCCTTGAGAATATTTGTTCCAGCCCTGTTGAGGTGCAACCCGTCCGGCCTGTACAGGCCACACCTCCGGCAGAACCATCCCAACCGCACCAGGAAACTGAAGCCCTCCTCTCAGCACCATCTCTCCAGCCACACAGTCATGAGCTCCATCATCCTATTTCTATATTCACTCGCCTGTGTCACTGGAAGTAATCCGGAGATTACTATCATTGTCGTCCTGCTTTTTAATTGCTGCCCGAGCTCCCTAAAACCTTCTGCAGGATCTCATCCCTCAATCGACCTAATTGGTACTAATATGGACCAGGACCTCTGGCTGTTCATCCTCCCCACTCAGAAGGTTCTGCAGCCACACTGTGTCATCCTTTAACCTGACAGCAGGGAGGCAACATACCATCCTGGAGTCATGCCTGTGGCCGCAGAAATGCTGCCCTGCTCTCCTAATGATAGAATACCCTACCAATATTGCTCTCCCACTATTTTTATTTCAGTGCTCTACAGCGGTGCCACCCTTGCTGCTGCACAATTGCCCCGGCTCGTTTCCCAAGTGAAACTATCGCCCTCACCAGTACTCAGAGCAGATTACTGGTTGGAGAGCGAGAAGCACTCAGGGACCTCCTGCACCACCCGCCTGCTCCTCCTTTTCTGTATGGCAAACATGCATACCCTCTCTGCCTACACACTACTTATCTGCCAGGTGAGCAACTTCAGACAAGGGCATTCCACTAACCTCTCAGGCTCGCGAATTCCCCGCAGTATCTCCAGCTTCTGCTCAAGGTACGAGTGCCGGAGCTCGAGCTCCCCTGCTGTTTTACAAAATAAAGCTATGCGATCTTTTGCATGCAGCTGACAGGGCAGCTGGGTCCTGGGTTTATCGCCTCATCTGAAAGACAGCGTATCCGACAGTTCAGCACTCCTTCAGTGCTGCCTTCGAATGTCAGGTTAGATTTGATGCTCAAGTCCCCCCAAAAAAAAGGAAATGAATACACAACATTTGGAATCAGAGACGAGAGGGCTACCGATGCGCATGGAGAGGAGTGGATAAGGAAAAGCTTAGCTCGCATGTAAAAGTGCCTTAAACTTAATAGAATAAACAGAATATTGGGCCTACATTTGCGCTCAGAACTGGCAATTTCCCCTCTATTTTCTGTGCACTTTTGCACTGTAAGTTCGTGTCAGCCAAATATCCGAAAGGCATGACGCCTCTGGGCACTGCATGAACAGGACAAGCAACTGTGATTCTCATCAACCAATAATTCTCTTCAATCAATATTGAAGATTCAGCAACAACAACTTGCATTTAAGTAGTACCAATAATATAATGGAATGTTGCAAAGTGCTTCGCAAGAGCTTTAGCAAAAACAATTTGACACATAAGCATATATTTGTTCAGGTAACCAAATGTTTGTCAAAGAAGTAGATTGCAAAGAGCGTCTTAAAGAAGTAGAGAGAGGTAGAGAGAGGAAAGGCTTTTGACAGTAGTCCGGAGCTTAGGGCACAGTCAGCTGATCGGGAATGGGCAGGGGGCGAGAATTGAAGCAAAGCTGGTCTCTCGGAGGGTTGTAGGGCTGGAGAAATTTACATAGATAAGGAAGGACGATACCATGGAGAGACTTGAAAAAAAGATGATGAGAATTTTGAAACCGTGGTGTTTCCAGAGCAGGAGCCAATGTTGGTCAATTAGCACAGTTCGTGCACTGGATGAACAGGGATTGTTGCGAGTTAAGCCACAGGCAGCAGGATTTTGGAAATGTTCATGTGTATGCAGGGTGGAAGTTTGCAGGCGAGCTCGGGGAGTATTGGAATCATCAAATCTAGGGGTAGGAAAGCTATGCATGAGGTTTTCAGCAGTGGAAAATGTACGTCAGGCGCGGAGACGACCAATGCCACAGAGGTGATAGTGGGCAGTCCTAATGTTAAAGTGGAAGCTCATTTCTTGATCAAATGGGACGCCAAGGTTGTGCACTGACTGGCTCAGACTCGGAAAGTGATCAGCGAGCAGGGGAACGTTGGTGTCAAGGGAACAAAAGACAGCTGCTTTGCCCTTCCCTTTATTTAGTTGGAGGAAGTCTATCCTCGTCCATTACTGCATGTCGGACAGACAATGTTCAGATCAGAGACACTAGAGAGTTTGCGAGTAGTGGTAGTGGCGTCGAGCTGGGTGTGCCAGTGTGCACGGGGAATTTGATATGTTTTCAGATGATTTCACCAATGGGCAGTATATAGATGAGAAACAGGAGGTGCTGGCAGGGATAAATCCTTGGCAGACTCGAGAGGTAAATGCGTGTGAGCAGAATTAGAAACTATTGCAGGTCTTTTCCTGACTACAAATGGACCATTATGAATGATCATGTGAGGGAAGGCCCACCGCAGTGAACAATGGAGTAAAGGCGTTGGAGGAGGTGGTGTGCTCAACCATGGCAAAGACTCCCGACACACCGAGAAGGGTGAGGAGGGGTCGCTTACCATAGTCCCAGTCACGCAGGGCATAGTTTGTGACTCGTTAAACGGCAGAGCAGAATTTCAAGCAGTATTCAGTTGGAATACTGAATTAGAACCAGAAAATAGAATCCGAGAAATGTTAACTTACACAAGAGTACTTCAGCTCCTCCCGCTAACCCGCCCTACACCGCCGTACTGCAAAGGTTTGTCCTTCAGGTTCATATCCAATTCCCTGTTGGAAGCTGCGATTGAATCTGCCTCCATCGCTCTTTCAGTCAGTTCATTCTAGATCCTAACCACTCGCTGCATAAAACAGTTTTCCCTCATTTTGCCTTTAGTTCTTCTGCCAAACACCTTAAATTTATTTCCACTGGTCCTTGACCCTTGGGAGCAGTTTCTCTCTTTATACTCTGTCTAATCTTCATGATTGTGAACAGCTCAAACAAATCTCAGCTCAAATTTTGCTGCCATAAGGTGAAAACTCAATTTTCTTCAGTCTATCCAGGTAAGTGAAGCCCATCACCCTTCGGCACTTTCTTGTCAATCTTTTCTGCACTCTGAGGCTTTCACATCCTTCGTAAGATGCGGTGCACATAATTGTACATAATAATCTATTTGAGGCCAAACCAGTATTTTTCAAAACGAAGTTTCATCATCACCTCCTTGCTTTTGTAATCTATGCTTCTACTTAAGAAGCACATGATTCTGTATGTCTTTTTAACTGCTTTCTCAATCAGCCCAGCGACCATTAATGACTTGTGCACATATACCAACAGGTCTCTCTGTTGCTGCAACCCCTTTAGAATTGTATCCTTTAGTTTATGTTGCCTCTCCTCGGTCTTCTGACCAAAATGTATCATTTCCCACTTTGCTGCGTTAAATTTCATCTGCCACGTGTCCACCCATTCTACCAGCCAGCCTCTGTCCACTTGAAGTCTATCACTTCCCTCCTCGATGTCCACTGTGCTCCCAAGATTGGTGTCAGCTGCAACCTTTGAAATAGGGCACTGTACACCTAAGTTCAAATCATTAATGTATATCAAGAAAATAAGTAGCCCTACTACCGACCCTTGGGGAACACAACTCCCTGCATTCCAAAAAAAACAACCATTCACCACAACTCTCTGTTTCCTGTCACTTATCAATTACGTATCAATGCTGTTTCAACTTTGCTGGCAAGCCTATTACGTAGCACCTTTTACTCGCCCTTTGGAGTCCATGTAAATCATATCAACCGATTCTCCCTCTGTTAGCTCACCAAAAAATCAATCAAGTTAGTTTAACGCATTTTGCATTGAACAAATCCGCACTGCCTTTCCTTTCCACACCAATTGTCAGTTATTTTTTTACAGGATTATTGTTTCTAAATGCTTCCCACTACCGAGGTTAAACTAACTGGCCTGTAGTTGCTGGGTTTATGCTTACACCTTATTTAGAACAAAGGTGTAACTTTTTCAATTCTCCAGTCCTCTGTATTTCAGGGGGATTGGAATATTATGGGTGGAACCATCAATATGCACTTTTACATCCCTCAGCATCCTAGTGTGTACCCAACCCGGCTCCGTGACTTCTCTACCTTAAGTACAGCCAGCCTTTCTTTTACCTCATCATTATCAATTTTTACCACATCCAGTATCCGAACTAACTCCTCTTTTACTAGGAATTTGACGACACCTTCTTCCTTGTCAAAAACAGATGCACATTGCTCCTTTAATACTTGAGCTGCGCCCTCTGCCTCCATGTGTATGTGTATTTTTTGGTCCCAGTTCGTTCCCACAGCTCTAACTGCACGTTTACAATGTATGTGCCAGTAGGAAAATTCTTGTTCTCTTTTATATTAGCTTCCACTCTGTTCTCTTACTCTTTGTTTGCCCCTGTTATTTCCTTTGTCACTTCCCCTCTGAACTTTCTATATTCAGTCTGGTTCTCATTGGATTCTTAACCTCACATCTCTCATAAGCCCACTTGATTCTGCTTCATCTTACTCTCTATCTCTAAAGTAGAACTTCTACAATGGGAGAGGGCTAACTTCAATGCGATGGGAGGGGATCTAGCCAGAGTAAAACAATTGACAGGGAAAACTGTAACGGAGGAATGGCTGATCTTTAGGGAAGAAATGTTTCAGGTACAGGCTGGGTACCTTCCAACAAGGGGCAAAGTTAGGGGAACCAAAGCCAGGGCTTCTTGGGTAACGAGGGAGATAGGGAATATGATGGAACGAAAAAGGAGGCTGTATGATGCATGTCAGGTGAATTCTTCAAGCGAGAACTGGCCCAAATTAAATAAGTTGAATGGGGAAGTGAACAGGAAAATAAGACTGGCGAAGAGGGAATAGGGGAATAGAATGACAGCTAACATAAAATCGAACCCCAAAATAGGAAATGGATATTGAGAGGTGGGGTGCAACCTATTAGGGACAAAGAAGATGAGCTATACTTAGAGGCAGAGAGGAAGTCTAGGATTCTTCATGGGTACTTTGTATCAGTGTTTACTAAGGAAGAGGATGCTGGCAAAATATCGGTAGAACTCGAGATGTCAGAGATAATGGATGGAGTGAAAATTGACAGGCGGGATGGAGTACTGGCTATGCTTAGAGTGGGTAACTCACCTTGTCCGGATAGCTTGTATCCCAGCTTGCTAAGGGAAGTGCAGGGTGGAGATAGCAGAAGGACTTTCCATCATCTTCAAATTTTCCACAGATATGGGGGAGATGTTAGAGAATTGTAAAGTGGCTAACGTGACGTCCTTTTTCAAAAAGGATGTAAAAACATTGCTCGTCACTCCTGGTCAGTCAGTTTAACATCAGTGATGGGTAAGGTTTCAGAAACAATAATCACGGAGAAAAATAACAGGCATTTGGAGAGGATTGAGCTAATTAAAGAGGGCCACAACAGATTTGTAAAAGACAGAACGTGTTTGACTAATCTAATTGAATTTGTTGATGAAGTAACAGAAAAGGTTGATGATAGGAATAGAATGAATATTGTCCAAACAGATTTTAAGAAAGCGTTTGACATTTTTCCACATAAATGGCTGGTTAACAAAATCAGGCTCATGGAATAGGACGGTCAGTGTCAGTTTGGATAAAATAAATGGCTTAAGGACAGAAATCAGTGAGATGTGATAACTGGTTGTTTTTTAGACATTAAGGAAAGTAGACAGTGGTCATTTCTGGGACCACGACTTTCTTGCTATTCTATATATATATATATATATATACATATATATATATATATACATATATGACTTGGATATTAGAATAGAGACCAAAATGTGGAAAATTGACGATGATACCAAACTTGGAGGTGAGGCAAACAGTGAAGATGATGCCAATCGAATACATAATAGGACAGAGATAGGCTAGTAGAACGGTTGGAAAAGTTGCAGATGGATTTTAATTTAGAGAAGTGTGAAGTGTTGCATTTTAGTAGAAGTGATGGTGAGTGGCAATATACACTGAATGGCACAGTTCCAATGAGTGTGCAGGGAAAGAGGGACCGGGGGGTTCATGTGCAGAGATCTATGAAGATGCCAGGACATATTGAGAGAGTAGTTAGCAAAGCAAATGGGATCTTGGGCTTCAAAAATCAGGTATTGTCTACAAAAGCATGGAAGTTATGCTGAACCGTTATAAAGATCTGGTCAGATCACAACTACAGTATTGCATCCAGTTCTGTTCATCACGCTTTAGGAGGGACATGGGGGGCCTTGAGAGCATGCAGAGGAGATTTATCAGAACGGTTGCAGGGATGAGGGGTTTTCAGCTAATAGTTTGTGCCACCGCCTCAAAGCAGACAAGACCTGCATTCCCTCGAGTTTAGAAGAATGAGAGGTGAACTCATTGAAACGTATTTCAGTCTTATGGTACTCGACAAGGTAGTTGATGGGAAGAAGTTTGCGCTGGCTGGGTAGCCTATTTTTCTAGGTGTCACAGTCTCAGAATATATGCCCCACCATTTAGGATTGAGAGGTACTAAAGATTTCTTCACTCAAAGTGTTGCGAACCTTTGCTAGTGTCTACCATGACGTCTGTGGATGCTCAGTCTTTGAGTATATTCAAGACAGAGATCAATAGATTTTTGGACACGAAGGGAACCAAAGAATATTGGGATACTGTGGGAAAGTGGAGTTTAGGTAGAAGATCGGCCATTATTGAACAGCGGACCAGGCTCGAAGGTCGAATGGCCGACTCGTGCTATTATATCTTATGTTCTTACTTGTGTCCCAGCATTACCTGTACCAGTCATTTACAAAACTGGTCAGCACCGCAAGCACCAGTACTGTAAAAGTAGAGCCTTTGCCAAAATGCAGTGGTTGGGTCACCATCAATACAATAAAAGTGCTGCCTTGAATGTGAATAGAATCAGCTGTAGCAGAGGAAGAGCATTGTCACATCTGGTACCGTAGAAGTAGGATCACCGCTGGTGTCGGTGTAGGGAATCACTGGTACCAGAAGATCACGCTCAACATTAGTGTCAGTGTAGTTCAGCAGTAATACCGAAGGAGCACGGTCCTGTCTAATATAATTATGGGATTACTACTTGTACAGGAGCTGCATAGCTAGCTCTCGTGTAAGTCTATGGATACTATTCGACCCGGGGAGTATGGTCACTTCTAAAGCAAGAATATAATTACCACTATTACAGGACGAGTATGGCCACATGTAATTTAAGTGTAGGTGCACCACTAGCACCAGGTGAGACCTTGTTTAATTTCAGGTTGTCACTCATACCAAAAGAGCACAGTCACTACTACAGTAAATGTGGTGTAACACTACTACAGGAGGAGCACAATCGCCTCTTTGTATGGTAAGGGTACCACTAGTATTGCAAAAGCAGGGTCACCACCAGTGTAAGTGTAGGGACCCAATATTGTGGCATGATCAATGCCACCACTTGTTTGAGTTCAGAGATACCGGTAGTACAGGAGGAGAAATGTGATCACTAGCACTCGTATAGTGTACCAATAGTACCGAGGAACACGCTCATCTCTAGCACTAGTGTAGTGTTCCACTAGTACCAGAGAAGCATGGTCATCTCCAGTATACATGCAGTGTACCACCAGTACCGGAGGAACACGCTCACCTGGAGCATACATGCAGTTTACCACGAGTACCGAGGAACACGCTCACCTCCAGCATACATGTATTGCACCACTAGTACCGAGGAAAACATTCACCTCCAGCATACATGTAGTGTACCACTAATACCGAGGAACACACCCACCTCCAGACTACATGTAGTGCACCACTAGTACCGAGGAACACGCTCACCTCCAGCATACATATATTGCACCACTAGTACCGAGGAACACACCCACCTCCAGCATACATGTAGTGCAACACCAGTACCGGAGGAACACGCTCACCTCCAGCATACATCGAGTGCAACACTAGTACCAAGGAAAACGCTCATCTCTAGCGTACATGTAGTGCACCACTAGTAGCGAGGAACACACTCACCCCCAGCATACATGTAGTGCACCATTGGTACCGAGGAACACGCTCACCTCCAGCATACATGTAGTGTACCACTACTACCGAGGAACACGCTCACCTCCAGCAGACATGTAGTGCACCACTAGTACCGAGGAACATGCAAACCTCTGGCATACATGTAGTGCACCACTAGTACCGAGGAACACACCCACCTCTAGCATACATGTAGTGTACCACCAGTACCAGAGGAACACGCACACATCTAGCATACATGCAGTGTACCACCAGTACCAGAGGAACACACACACCTCAAGCATACATGTAGTGCACCACTAGTACCGAAGGAACATGCACACCTCCAGCATACATATAGTGTATCACCAGTACCGGAGGAACAAGCTCACTTCTAGCATACATGTAGAATACCACCATTACTGGAGGAACATAGCATACATGTGGTACACCACTAATACTGAGGAACACGCACACCTCCAGCATACATGTAGTGCAACACTAGTACGGGAGGAACACGCACACGTCTAGCATGCAAGTAGAGTACTATCAGTTCCAAGTAACATGCTCACCGCTAGCATGCATGCAGTGTACCACTGGTACTGGTGGAACATGGTCACATCTAGCATAAATGTAGTGTACCACTAGTACCAGATGAACACACTCACCTCTAGCATACATGTAGTGTACCAACAGTACTGGAGGAACATGCTCACATCTAACATACATGTAGTGTACCACTATTACCGAGGAACACGCTCACCTCTAGCATACATGTAGTGTACCACCAGTACCAGAAGAACACACTCACCTCTAGCATACATGTAGTGTACCACCAGTACCGGAGGAACACACTCACCTCTAGCATACATGTAGTGTACCACCAGTACCAGAGGAACACACTCACCTCTAGCATACATGTAGTGTACCACCAGTACCGGAGGAACGTGCTCAGCTCTAACATACATATAGTGTACCACCAGTACTGGAGGAACGTGCTCAGCTCTAACATATATGTAGTGTACCACCAGTACCGGAGGAACGTGCTCACCTCTAACATATATGTAGTGTACCACCAGTACCGGAGGAACACGCTCACCTCTAACATACATGTAGTGTACCACTAGTCCCGGAGGAACATGGTCTCTTCTACAATACATGTAGTACAACTTTAGTACCGAGGTACATGGTCACTTCTAGCATACATGTAGTGTACCACTAGTACTGAGGAACACGCTCACTTCTAGCATACATACAGTGTTCCACTAATACCAGAGGAACAGTGTTATCTTTCGTGATGCAAGAATGTGGTCCTCACCAATAATGAAAGCTTGGTTCACTGCCTGTTCTAGAGGATTTGGACCACTAAGACCAAGTCAAGTACAGGATCAGGGTATGTATGATAAGGGGAGCTGCCTTCACTACTGCTGTAGGAATTGGGTTTGAACTCATAATAAAAGCAGCAGTTTCTAATTATATAGAATGTTTTAATTTTGTATGTTTTTCAAAAACTTTCCATTAACAATTTCAAATATTTCTCTTAATCTGAGATAACAGGCAACAAAATAACTTGCCTGACTTTATTTGTTAAATGATTGTAACTAATGCTAATTATGATTTAGCCTGATTGACTCCCTGGAGGATTCATGTGTTAATACATATAGGTTCTCCTCCATTGCATCAGTAATGCGCCAGTCAGAGGCTCTCATCTCCGACAGAATTCATCCATTCTCACAGAATATTGGGCAACAAATTATTTCGCTGATCAAAGAGATTTACTACCCTGTTCTGGCTATGGTCGCTGTCCCCGGTGAGCCATTGTAACCTGTTCATTGTTAATAGCGATTAACTGTATCCCTATTCTTGCAGCCTGTTTGATAAGATAACGTGCTTTCTAGATGTCAGCATTACACAGTTGGTAGTGACTGGAACACCTCATGAACCGTGTGTCTGCACTTTCTATTGTCCCCTTAATCCGATAACAATAATGAAGGTACAATGTTCTCTGAAGTTACAACACAAGCATTGTCGCGGATTTCCGGGCCGTCTTGTCACCCGGTGCAGAGTGAGCGCTGCAGCAGCTCATTAAAATGTGTGGGTGGGCTTCCCAGGTAACGGCTCCAATACTAATCCTATTCTCACACTGCTCCGTGTTGATAATCACACTGAATAGAGTAAAATGCTCTCAACAGGGATCTACATAGATATTCAATCAGACACTGGAATATTATTACTCTCCTCGTTCTTTCTTACAGCAAACGTGATGACAATTGTGATTCTCTCCCGAGGAAACTGCAGCCTTTCCAAGTGTATCTCGGTCTACATGGTGGCCATGGCAACAGCAGACCTACTGGTTGTGATCATTAATGTAATAGTGTATCATATTTTCAGTTATCACTTTCCACTTTCCTTCCTGTCCCAGACTGCAATCTGTAAGTTCATTCTGTACATGACTGCTGTCAATCTCGATATCTCTTTTTGGTTCAACGTCTGCTTCACATTTGACCGATTTGTAGTGATCAGCTGTCAGAAGTTTAAAACAAGGTATTGCACCGCGAGAACTGCGGCGGCGGTTATAACAGTTTTCACTGTTCCAAACTTTTTAAAGAGCATCCCTATTTTGTTTGCACTTGAACCTGAACAAATGATTGGTAAAGTGCAGTGGGGCTGCCTGCCCAGTGTGGACTTTGTTTCCCCACCTCAAGGTTTAGCATACGTCTGGTTTCACAGTGCCTGGGGCGTCTGGCTTCCTTTTATTTTAGTGGCCAGCAGAGCTCGCAGGGAACTCCGGGGTCACAGGAGTGAGAATCAGTGTGATCCAGAGATGGAGAACCGAAGGAAATCCATCATTTTACTCTTCACTATATCGGGCAGTTTTATATTGTTGTGGCTGACAACTGCCGTGAGTTTGGTAACTACCAGACTGACAAGTATCAATTATTACCGAGGTGACCGCACAGATCCTGGATATATCGCCACTGAAATTGGAACAATGTTGAAGTTTCTGAGTTGCTTTCAAAACCCCTGCATTTATGCAGCGACCCAAAGGAAATTCAGAGAAGAGCTGAAGACCGTAGTTAAATCTCCCTGGACACTGATTTTGAGATTAGTTAGAAAATAAGAACAACATGAATCAAATTAAAAACAAATCTCCCTCCAAACTGAAGCTCAATTTCAAGTCCGTTTCCGCCGTAGAGCTACCTTTGTTCTGGTAATGTGCAAAATGGGCGAATCCTTGTGTGACGTTTTCTTCCATTTTGTAGCATGTGTTCGGTTTCTGCATTAAGTGAGTTTTTATCGCGTCTTTCGCTGAGTAATCATGACCTTTTCCTGCAAATTTAGCACATTTTCAGTTCCAGGATCAAAGATAACAAAGATAAGGTTCAGCAGAGGAGTCGGATGTGGATAGCAGAGGAATCCACCTTTCCCTGCAGATACTGGGATCCGATGCCCCAGTTTAAAATCAGCAATAAAGTTTCATTCAGTGCCGCAAATATCAAAGGTCCTATGATCGCTGATATTGTTAAATTTACTGGAGCTGTGGTGTGAATATTGCAATTAAAACAGTCACAAATGGAATGTGCAGAGAGTGTAGCAGAAATGTCCTCATTCAATGTTTTGCCTCAGAGAATAGTTAAGGGAAAATTAGATAAGTATCTGAAACAGAGGACAATAAATTGGTGTGGGGAGGGAGGAGGACAGTGCAGATCGTTTCTGAATGCTGTATCAAACAATTGAGTACCGATAGAATGGGTCAATTTACCTACTCCAGCCCAGTATTTCTGGTTTAATGATGACATAATTTTAATTTTTATTTGTATCTAAGCTAACCGCATCCGCGTTGAGATTCTGTTCAATAATAGATTAAAATAAACTGGTGCAAAGAAAAGTCCCAAAGGTTCAATAGTCTCCGTCCCTTACAGGTTCCCATTTGTTGATAATTTACTTCCATTTTATAACTAGCTGTCTGTGCAGTGTCAGATCTCCCACCCCATCACATAATACCTCACCGTGTGTCTATGTGGAACCTTGTCCACTGCTTCAAGAAAATCCGGCTGGGTCATTCCAACAGCATTTCCTCCACCCGACAGGGCAGTGATGTGTGACAGAAACTCCAGCAGGTTAGCTAAGGAGGACACATCGTCCCACCAACCAACACAATTCCATTTTACATTGCTCCTTTCCCAGGTGCTCGCCCAGTCAATCTTTCCTAACTTTATTTTAAACACGGGGATTATTTCAGCCGCTGTCGGATCCTCAGGAGTTTTCTCTAATCGTCACTTCTGTCAGTCTCTATTTCCTTGTGTCGCAGTGTCTGTGAAGCTGGAATCCAGATTCCGATTTAAAGTGGCTGAACAAGGTAACTACTTTTAAAAGCCGTTCTTCCAAGCTCTCCTTCAATGATTCCTTTGTTCACCAAACGGCCTTTGTTGGTCCTGCTGGACTACCTACCTGCTGGATTTGTAGGATAATTAAAAAGTTTTTAAGTTAATTCTTAATACTGCTCCATACATAATGACGCTGACATTGCGATCGGAGCGTTCTTCAATGCAGCAGGCTCCGATCGCAAATAGCTAAGAAATTAACTGACAGTTCTCGGTCCACCGGAACTTGCAATTTTAATACCACACAGATGTCCATGTGCATCGGAGCTCTATAGTTTCGTGGGGAAGCCTGTGTAGATGTCACATGGGAGGCCCTGAACAATCAGGTGGAAGTATCTTTCATTCAAGTTTTGACAGTTCTGGCAGTTCTGTCAGAGCTTGAATGAGAGATGTAAAACAACAGAAGCACATCGAAAAACATTTCAAAACTATTCTAACATTAAAATTTAATTAAAAGGAGATAAATATGACATACATTTGTTTTTGAATTTAAAGAAAAACTTTTAAACTATTTAAAAACTTACTTTCCTTAATAGGAATTGTTTTATAGTAATGTACCATTATTTATTTTGCTTTACAAGTTTTTTTTACAAATCTTATGCTGGTAACACCAAGCATATATGGCAGGTTTTCCCATGCGTAAAATGTTTAAGAGATTCCCAGCGCAAGCTTTGCAAAAATCTCACAAAGCTCAGCGCAGAACATCACTTTGCTCGCCTAAGCATTGGATCTGTTAAAATAAAGCTGGCATTGATATCCACTCCTGCCATCCTCACAGCCTGCAGGGCAATTTCCCTTGTGCTGGTTGTGCAGCAGCCCAGCTGCGCTAACCACGGGGTGTGGCGCTGCAATGGAAGCACCTCTACAAGCAATTTCTACAGGCAATTTCCCAGGAGCCGGTACCCACTGCCACGCTGAAAGTTTCCTCTGTCCCGTTAGCACCTCCCCCACTATTTTTACAAAGATGTCAATAGTCGCTCTGTGATAGCTCTCTCGCTGATAAATCATATAGGGTATTCAGTTAAATAACGCTCCAGCGAGCTGATCACAAAATCAATGCTGACAACATGGTGCAGTGCTGAATGTGTGCTGCACTGGCCGAGTGCTGTCTTTCAGGTGTGAAGCCAAACTGAGGCACCATCTCCCTCTCAGGACAGAAATGATCTCACAGAACTTCTCGAAATGGAGTAATGGGGGTCCCCACAAGGTCCTGGAAAATCGTCATCCCTCCATCAACATCAGTGGAACAGATTAGCTGGTCATAACCTCATTGTTATTAGTGAGACCTCGATCAACATCACTGGAACAGATTAGCTGGTTATTACCTCATTGTTATTAGTGAGACCTCGATCAACATCACTGGAACAGATTAGCTGGTCATTACCTCATTGTTATTAGTCATCCCTCGATCAACATCACTGGAACAGATTAGCTGGTTATTACCTCATTGTTATTAGTCATCCCTCGATCAACATCACTTGAACAGATTAGCTGGTTATTACCTCATTGTTAATAGTCATCCCGAGATTCAACATCACTGAAACAGATTAGCTGGTCATTACCTCATTGTTATTCGTGAAACCTTGCTTTGTACAAATTGGCTGTATCGCTTCCGACAGTGCAATGCTGGCTACATTTCAAAAGTATTTCATTCGATTACATCGAGATAATGATGTTGTCAAAGGTACTGTATGTCCCATAATGCTCCTGTGAAGCACCTTCGGTCATTTTACTTCTTTAAAGGTCCTATTTAAATGCAAGTTATTGTTGCTTTGCAGATGCAATTCTGACTTATTATTGTTGAATCTGCTCCCACGTCCATTTCTGGCATGGCATTCCAAATTATAACGCCTCGTTATGTAAAAAAAAATGATTCTCCATTCTGTATCATATCAAAATTAGTTTAAATCTGTTTCTTCTGATTGCCGACACTCCTGTCAATGGAGGCAATCTCTACTTATTTAATTAAAACCCATATTATTTTTCAACAGCACCCCTAAAAATACTCTGACGTATGGAGAACTATCCCAGATTCCAGCCAGGTCATTCACTTCCAATGGGCAAGGCTCCAACCGGGAGCTCGAAAATCAGAGGGCGAGAGTTCAAGTTGTTGCAGGAAGTGCTGGGCACGCACAATTTGGACTGCATATACATTTCTGGTAGCATCACCTTGGAAACAATATTTCTGCACATTGTAGATTACACAGCTCAGCAACAGAGCTTCCAGGGATTCACAAATCCAGTTTTGAAAAATATCAGGAAATCCTGCTTTCCATCTTTAGAAAAGCGGATACCTCCAGGTGATCTAATATCTGTTTTAATGTTAGGCAGAGAATGGGCATAGATCTTTCCTCGAACACATCACTGTAGCAAAGTGATTAGGGAACTGGGCCTCACAAATCTCATTGCTCCTCAACAGTTAATATGTTGCCATCAATTAGAAAATAGTCCGAATGATCTTACTTGGATTCAAAGAGGATCATGTCAAACTTGTGCAAAATAAACTCCTTTTTTCCATAATTTTCCGACTCACTTCATCTGTCTTTATCCCTTTGAACATAGAACATAGAAAAATAGGTGCAGGCGTAGGCCATTCGGCCCTTCGAGCCTGCACCGCCATTCAATATGATCATGGCTGATCAGTACCCCGTACCT
>JARFOE010000003.1:2099-15459 GCA_031763465.1 Squatina squatina
TCGACCAACGTAACTGAAGTCCCTCATTCCTGGAATCATTCTCGGAAACCTTTCCTGCACCTTCTCTAAGGCCTTCACATCCTTCCTAAAATGTGGAGCGCAGAATTGGCTCCGGTTCTCCAGTTGGGGCCAAACCAGTGTTTTATTCAGGTTCATCATAATTTCCACAATGTTTGAATTCTATAACTCTATATATGAAGCCCCACATCCCATAAAACTTTGCAACTGCTTTCTCAATCTGCCCTGCCACCTTCAATGATTTGTGCACACATAACCGCAGGTGTCTGTTCGTGCACCCCCTTTAGTATTGTACCATTTAGTTTATGTGTCCTCTCCTCATCCTTTCTATCTTCACACTTTTCTCCGTTAAATTTCGTCTGCCACGGTTCTGCCCATTTCACCAGCCTGTCTGTGTCTTCTGAAGTCTATAACTCAGCTTCTCACTACACTTTCAAGTTTTGTGTCATCTGTAAATTTTGAAATTGTGCCCTGTACACCCACATCCAAGCCATTATTATAGTATATATCAAGAAAAGCAGTGGTCTTCGAACCGACCCCTGGGAAACATCACTGAATGGCTTCTTCCATTCCACGAAACACCCATTCCCCCAATACTCTCTATTTCCTGTCACTGAGCCAATTTCATAACCATGCTGCCACTGTCCCTTTTATTCCATGGCCTTCAACTTTGCTGGCAAGCCTATTATGTGGCACTTTGTTGAACGCCATTTGTAAATCCATATACACTACGTGAACCGTATTACACACATCAACCCTATTACCACATTAAAAAAACTTGATCAATTTGGTTAAACGAGATTTCCCTTTAACAAATCCGTGCTGGCTTTCCTTAATTAATTCACACCTATCCAATTGTCTGTTAATTTTAGAAATTTACAGCATGGAAGGAGCTCATTCGGCTCATTGTGTCCAACCGGCCGACAAAGAGCTATCCAGCCTAATCCCACTTTCCAGCTCTTGGTCCATTGCCTTGTGGGTCATGGCACTTAAAGTACACGTCCAAGTACCCTTTCAGTATTCTGAGGGTTTCTGCCTCTACCACCCTTTCAGGCCGTGAATTCCGGAGCCTCACCACAGTCCGCGTGAAAAAATTCCCCTCAAATCCCCTCCACATCTCCGACCTCTTGCCATAATCTATGCCCCCTAACTATTGACCCCTCAGCCTAGGGGAGTAAGGCATTCCTATGCACTCTATCTGGACCCTTCATAATTTTATACACCTCAATTAGGTCTCCCCTCAGCCTCTTCTGTTCCAAAGAAAACAATCCCAGCCTAAGTAATCTTTCATCACAAGTGAAATTCTCTCGCCCAGCAACATCCTCAAATCTCTTGTGTACCATTACATCTTTCCTATAATGCAGTGACCAGAACTGCAGGCAGTACTCCAGCTGTGGCCTAACTAGTGTTTCATACAGTTCCAGCATAACCGCCCTGCTCTTAAATTCTATGCCTCTACTAAGAAAGGCAAATATTGTGTATGTCTTCTTGACTACCTTATCTAGCTGTCCTAATTTTGTCCCTGATTACTGTTTCTAAAAGCTTCCCCACTACTCCAGTTAAACTTACTGGCCTGTAGTTGCTGGGTTTATCTTTACACCCTTTTTTGAGCAAAGATGTAACATTTACCATTCTCCAGTCCTCTGGCACCAGACCCATGTCTATGGAGGATTGGAATATTATGGCCCGCATATCTGCAATTTCAACCCTTACTTCGCTCTGCATGCTGGGATGCATCCCATCCACTCCTGGTGATTTATCTACTTTAAATGTAAATCTACCTCTATCCATTTTTATCCTACAAAGTGTCTCCATTACCTCCTCCTTCACTATGTCTATGACAGCATCCTCTTCCTCGGTGGAGACACAGACAAAGTATTCATTTAGTACATCAGCCACACCCTCTGCCTCCATGCATAGGTCTCCTTTTTAGTCCCTAATCAGCCAAACCCATCCTCTTACTAATCTTTCACTATTTCTGTGCCGACAGAAAACTTTGGGATTACCTTTTATGTTGGCTGCCATTCTATTCTCACATCCTCTCTTTGCCACTCCTTATTTTCTTTTTCACTTCCCCTCTGACCTTTCCATACAGACTGATTCTCAGGTATCTTTGCAACCTGACATCTGTCATACGTGCTCTTTTTCTGCTTCATTATATTCTCTATCTGTTTCGTCTAGGGTGCCCTGACTTTAGTTGCCCTGCCTTTCCATGAGTCAATGTACCTCAGCTGTACCTGAATGATTTCCTCTTTAAAGGCAGCCCATTGTTCCATGACAGTTTTGCCGGCCGATCTTTGATTCCAGCCGAACAGACGAGTTCCATTCTCATGCCACTGAAATTGGTCTTCATGCAGTTAAACACTTTTGCTCCAGATTGCACCTTTTCCATAGCTAATCCAAACCTTGTGATACTATGATCTCTTTTTCCTAAATGTTCACCTACTGACAGTTGCTCCATTTGCCCTCCTCCTTCCCCAGAACCAGATCCAGCAATGCCTCCTCCCTCAATGGGCCAGAAACTTACTGATCAACAAAGTTCTTCTGAACACACTTCAGAAATTCTTCCCCTTCTCTGCCCTTTACACTGTTACGATCCCAGTCTATATATTGGGATAGTTGAAGTCCCCCATTAATCCGCAGCTCTCTGTAATTTCTGTGCAAATTTGCTCTTCCATATCTTTCCCACCATTTGGTCTGTAGAATACACCTAGTTGTGTAATGGTTCCTCTATTATTTCTTAACTCTACCCATAAAGATTCTGTCCTTGATCCCTCCATGACATCCTCCCTCTAGCACTAATATTCTCCCTAACTGCCACAGTACCTACTGTCTTTCCTTCCCTATCTTTCCTGAACACGTTATAACCAGAAATATTTAATACCCGATCTTGGCCAGTTTTGATCCAGGCCTCTTATTATCACATCATATTTCCATGTGATTATTTGTGCCTGCAGCTCACTTACCTTGTTTATTCCACTTTTTACATTCACATACATACACTCTAAACCCATCTTAGACCATCCTATATTCTCTCCACCTAACACCTTATTCTCTTATTTTGTGCTCTCTCCCTCTTCCAATCCCTTGAGCACTTTATTTCTCCTTTCTAATGTTACATCCTATTTCCCACCCCACTGCCATTCCAGTTTAAACCCTTCCCAACAGCAGTAGCAAATCCCCCCACGAGGATATTGGTTCCAGCTCTGTTGAGGTGTAACCCATCCGGCTTGTAAAGGTCCCACCTCCCCCAGAACCGGATCCAATGCCCCGGGAATCTGCATCCCTCCCTCCTGCATCTTCCCTCCAGCCACACATTCATCTGTGCTATCCCATTTCTACGCTCAATCGCTTGTGGGATCGTGAGTAATCCGGAGGTCATTACCTTTTGAGGTCCTGATTTTTATTCTCTTCGCTGGCTGGCTGAAATCTGCCTGCAGGACCTCATCCCTCTTTCTAACTATCATATTGGCACCAATATGGATCACAATCTCTGGCTGTTCACCCTTTTCCCTCAATGTTCTGCAGTCGCTCAGAGACATCCTTAACTCTGGCACCAGGAGGGCAACATATCATACTGGAGTCATGTCTGCGGCCGCAGAAGCGCCTGCCTGCTCCCCGAACTATTGAATTCCTGCCACTATTGCCCTCGCACTATTCTTCCTCTCCATCCCGCCCCCACGTACAGCTGAACCCCATGGGCATCACTGGCATGACCAACATCTATTGTCCATCCCTATTTGCCCTTGGGACGGTGCGGCTGAACTTCCTGAACCACTACGTTCTCTGTGGTAAAGGTACCCCAACAGTCGTGTTTGGTAGGCAGTTCCAGGACTTTGACCCAGCGATGATGAAGGAATGGCGATTATATGTTGAAGTCAGGATCGTGTGTGGCTTGGAGGTGGTGGTGTTCCCATGCGCTTGCTAAAATTGTCCTTCTAGGTGATGGTAGTCGTGAATTTGGGAGGTGCTGTCGAGGAATCCTTGGCGAACTGCTGCAGTGCATTCTGCAGATCAGGAGTTCGCAACCTTTTTTGCTTCCGAGGGCCCCCGTCCCATTTACAGAAATTCCACGGGCATCCTGTAACGCAAGTATTTTCTCTGGATAAAATTAGTTATTAATAGCTGTATTACACCTTGCATCAGGAGGAATTTATTAATTCCTAAATTTACATAAGTAAAATACTGTGCGTCCTGGAAATACTCAGCAGATTAAGAAGCGTCAGTGAAGAGAGAGACAGAACAAAGGTCATTGACCTGAAACATGAACTCTTGTTTCTTTCTCCACGGACACTGCCGCTCCTCCATTTCTCTCCACGGGCACCGCCGCTACTCGATTTCGGGAACAGAACTTCCATATTATTTCGCTACCAAACCCCAACACGGCAGTGAAAGCCAGTGACTTGAATTAACAGCACCAGTAATGGCAGATGCTGATGGTGCATCAGAAAAATGGAGAAATAAACAGGGCCCGAAGCGGCTTTACCCACCCGACCTCATCGCCATAAACCCTTTAGTGACTAAGGCGGTCCCTCTCTTTCCTCCTCCCCAACCCTTTCACAAACAACCAGCGGTATCTCAAAGGATACGAGTGCCCAGACTAGGACTCTCCATCAGTCAGAGAAGCAGCTGGCCATGAATATAACGCTCAGCGTCTGATGCACGAGGGAAATTATGATAATGACTTCAGCTATTTAATAAGACAAACTGAAGACATTGAAGAGAGTCACACCAGATGCCGATTATTGTGGCCTTGCCTTCCATTCACCCCGCCCCGCCTTTCCCAGTCCACATGGCGCATGAGCGCACTCTCCATTGATGGCGCTCGTTTCAAATTCGCAAGCGGCTTCCAACCAATACTGGGCGGATCCACACGTGAGGAAAGAAGGAGGTTGAAAGGAAGGCTCGTGCTACCTCGGCCTGCGCAACGCTGCACTAACTCGTGGAATTTTGCCGCCGCCCCCGCAAACTCGAGACTTAATTCCCTGGAAGAGAAGTAAGTTATAACTTCTACTATTTTACTTAATAGTTAAAATTAATTCCTGGGATGGGGGGGATTGTCCTGTGAGAGATTGAGGAGACAAGGCCTATTTTTTCTAGAGTCGAGAAGAACAACAGACGACGCCATTGAAACATACAACATTCTTACAGTGCTTGACAGGGTAGATGCTGGGAGGATGGTTCCCCCGGCTCGGGAGTCTAGAACCAGGGGTCACAGTCTCAGAATAAGGGGCCAGCCATTTAGAACTGAGATGCGGAGAAATTTCTTCATTGAGGGTGCTGAATCTTTGGAATTCCCAGAGGCAAGTGGAGGTTCGGTTGTTGAGTATGTTTGAGACAGATCGATATATTTTTGGATATTAAGGGAATCCAGGGGGTTGGGATAGTGCCAGAAAGTGGAGTTGAGGTAGATGATCAGCCATGATCTCATTGAATGGGGCAACAGACTCGAGGGGCCGAATGGCCTACTCCCCACTCCTATTTCATATGTTCTTGTGCTCTTAATCGTGGTGGTTTATGAACGTGGAAGCGATTAGGGCTGGATCAACAAAAAAAACTTAGTGAGATGAATACGGCTGTAAGTCAGTGATGCAAAGGGACTTTTCTCACCTAACATGGCGTCCAACAGTAAGAACCCGCGTTGACTGCGCATGCAGTCACTAGATCACTGAGACTATTGAACCAGTCTCAATATACAGGTGAGATTACTGATGTTTATTCCATGAGCATATGTCGTCTCCCTCTCCCTGTATTTTGATGTGACAAAGCAACTGGCGGACCCCCTGAAATCTTTAGGGTCCCTGGAACTCTGGTTTAAAACCCTGGCTCTGGGTGGTAGAGACTGTAGCCCTGGTGCACCAGTGAAGGAGATACTGGATGTTTAAGCTGGTGGATGGGCTGCTGATCAAGTAGATTGCTTTGGACTGGATCATGTAGATCAGCCTTGCCGCTGCACCCTTCCAGGCAAATGGGGAGTATTCGATTTCAGGGCTGAACTTTGCATTATCCATGCTGGAGAGGCTTTGGGGAGCCTGGAAGTGAGCCACTCTCCGCAGATACTCAACTTCTGACCTGCTCCTATAGCCACTGCACTTATGTGGCTTGTCTAGTTAAGTTTCTAGTCAATGGTTACACCCAGGATGTTGATGGTGAGGGATCAGTGACGGTGATGCCATTGATTTACACGGGGAGGTGCTGAGACTCTCCTGTTGGAGAAGGATATTATTGCTTGGTACTTGTGTGGCACAAATGTTACTTATCAATTCTCAACCCAAGCCTGGGTGTTGTCTGGGTCTTGCTGCAGACAGGCATAACTGCTTCCTTATTTGAGGATTTACGAATGGACATGAACTGTGCAATCATCAGGGAACAGCTCCATTTCTAACTTGACAATGGAGGGCAGATCATTGATTAAACAGCTGAAGATAGTTCGGCCTAAGACACTGTCCTGAGCAATTCTTGCAGTGATGACCTGGGGCTGAGATGATTGGCCTCTAATTAAATCTTACTTTGCGTTAATTATGATCAATGTTCTCAATAAGGTGCGCAGCCAAGCAGGGAACCTGTGCAACCAGCTTGCCAGAATTTGAAGGTAAAAATCAGGCATGCCTGGTATTTTGAATGGCCCACGCAGCCCTTTAAAGGGGCTGTGAAGGCCCTCCCAAAAATACAGGGAACATCGGGAATTACTCCAGCCAGTGAAGAGTTTTCCACCTGATCCCCATTGACTTCAGCTTTACTGACACTTCTTGGTACCGCACTCTATCGAATGTTTCCTTGATCTCAATGGCAGTCACTCTCACCTCACCTCTGGAATTAAGCTTTTTTGTCCATGTTTGGATCAAGGATGTAATAAGAACTGGAGCAAAGTGGTCCTGGGGGAACCCAAACTGAGCATTGGTGAGCAGGTTATTGGTGAGCTTGATAGCACTGTCGACAACGTCTTCCATCACTTTGCTGATGATTGAAAGTAGACTGATGGGACGGTACTTGGCCGGGCTCGATATGTCTTGCTTTTTTTGGACAGGGTGCACCTGGGCAATTTTCTGCATTATCGTGTAGATGCCACTGTTTTAGCTGTACTGGAACAGCTGGATTTGAGGCACGGCTAATTCTAGACCTCAAGTCTACAGCACAAAAGCCGGAATGTTGTTGGACCCATAGCCTTTGCTGTGTTCAGTGTGCTCAGCCATTTCTTGATCTCATAGTGAATCGAATCGGTTGGTAACTGGACATTAATGAATCCCACCCAGAGTACATTCCATGCCCTTTCTACCCTCAATGCTTCCTCCAAGTGGTGTTCAATACTGAAGAGCACTGGATTCATCGGCTGAGGGAGTGCGGTGGGTGGTAATTAGCAGGAAGTTTCCTTGCCCATACTTGACCTGAAACTATGAGACTTCATGGGGTCCGGAGTCAATGCTGAGGACTGTCGGGCTCACTCTCCAGGGTTGCTGATCGAGGAGTCTGGGACATTGGCTAACGTGTGTGTTTCTATGACCTTACCTGAGGATCCGGGAGCCATATAAAGTTGCTGTCTTCTGCCTCCACAGCTGGGCATGCACAACGGGGCTCTTCTCTTTCGTAAGTATGTCCTTCAGAGAGACTGGAGAGGTCACATGGGAGGCCCCAACCAATCAGGTAGTATTATATCTCATTCAGACTTTGACAGATCAGTTCCTTATTTGACAGATCTGTAAAAGTATGAGTGACAGATACAAAACTACACAAGCACATCGAAAAACATTTTAAAAATGAGAAATAATACAAAATTTTTTAAAATGAAAAATATATCTTTTAATGTTTAAAAATATACTTACCTTATTGGGAATGGTATTAAAGTAATGTACCATTATATTTTTTTGATTTTTACATTTTTAAAAATGCTTGGTTTTACAATGAGTAAAAAAAGTTAGAGATTTCCACGGGCAAGAGTTGACAAAATATCGTAACTCTCCGCCCTGGAAACCTCTTTTCCAACAGAAGCGCATGATCTATCAAGCCAAATCTTGACAAGTCGCAAGTTCTGGATCTGTGGGCAGGTGCAGTGCAGCCCGAGATTCGGAACTTGAGTTCCCCCCGGGTGAGTGGGAACATTATAAGCACCCGGGGGGATTGCAGTTTCAAGGTCATTAAGTATGGCAATATCACAAAATTACTTGACTAATGTATGCTCTGCCTCTCTCCGCTTTGACAATAGTCCCCAGATGTTAGTAAGGAGGAGTTTGCAGGGTCTACTGGGCTTGATGTCCTTTGTCGTCTCTGAATCCAATGCTGAAGCCGAGTGCTCTGCCATGTTTTATTTTTATACATCCTCCTTTATAGCGGCTCGCTGGGCCATTTCAGAGGCCATCACATTGGTAAAGGACTGGAGACACGTATCGACAGTCTTTTTTACTGATATCAGCTTTTTATTTCCAAATGTTACAGATTTCGATTCGCAAGCACCACGGTGAGACTTGATCTCTTGTCTCTGGATTAGTAGGCCAGTAATATAACCAGCTCGCTGCCGCATGTGATGTCCATTGTCTGATTGCATCTCTGATGTGCCTTTCGACATTTTTCTATATTCAAGGCGGTATATAAATATAAGCCTTGATGATGAATGTTCTGACTACACAAGACCAGCGCTGGCCATGTGCTCCTGGTGACTGAGGTTTCATAGCGGCAACGGGTAGTGCAATATAATGGGTGTCAAAAATTTCAAATACTGAGGGGAAAGGTGATTGGGTGATTCGATTTTTCATTATTAGTTATAATAATATTTATTATTATTATGCGATTCACCTGCCCAATAAATTAACAGTGGTTGTTTCGATTCGTTGTTGAAGTTTCTTAGTTTTCCAGCTGCTTGCTTCCTTCACTTCAGAATCTCCCCTGGCTGCCACTTCAGTTCCAATTCACTGCTCTCTTTGTACTCCATAAATAACAAAATATGACCACAGGAAGTAAATGTGAGAAACAAGTGTATCTTATTGTCAATCAGTGATCTGATGTCATGTTGCACACTGAAGGAAAGAGAAAACTAGTCCCATTAAAGCTACTGCAGCTGATCCGTCATCCCTTGTTCTCCGAGAACAATATTTTGTTTTAGTTTCATCTGATTTATTTGCCATTGATGAGTGAATGAAGATCTTTACAGAATAGTCAGTCTATGTTCAGAATGGATCAGTACCTAACACAGTGACTGCTTTCTGTGCTCAAAAACAACTGGGAGACCACATCACAGAGCAGATCATTTCCTTCTCATTCTCAGTGTTTGTCTTTACTCCACTTCTCAATATATTCATTATTATTCTCTACAGTCTGTCACTGAGCTCATGGAGAAAGGAAACCGGGCGGACAGTTACAAACTTCTCCTGAACCTGGTGATGGAGAAAGGCTCTCGGGCCCGAAGGCTGATGTGGGAATCCTTTGTGAAAATGCGCCATGGGGTACCAAATTTGGACAGAATATTGAAGGAAATAGAAGAACTCGGAACAGTAAATTCGCACACTGAATCAATATTCACATTCAAACACTGCAGAATTCTCTATAGTATTACACAGATCAAATTTCACAAAAGTTAATTGATTTAAACAGGTTCTGATCCATTTGATCATATGAACATCGCACGAGGTTTATCTGAAGTACCCGGTCACCTGAAAGGTAAGTGATGACATGGAGATTTCAAAGCATTTATTTCACTTCTTAGAATTTAAATGTTTGACTGATATTTGCTTAGAGATTGTCAGAATCCGAAGTTCAAAGGCTGGGGGGAAAAAGCAGAAAGGTTTATTTGGATATGTCAATCTTCAAATCTTCTGCATAAATTGCAGTTACTATTCGCTCAAATTTCTGAATAATTTGTAAGTTTGCAGATATGTATTACTCCAATTAATCCAGGTGCAGGTCGCTATCAGTTGTGAAACCGAATACACACGTGGCAGGATATTGATGTACTGTGAAACCCCAGATATACCTGGCAGCATCCTGATACACTGAAACTCCAGACACACCTGGCAGGATCCTGATACACTGTGAAACTCCAGACACACCTTCCAGGACCCTGATACACTGTGAAACCCCAGACACACCTGGCAGGATCCTGATGCACTGTGAAACCCCAGACATACCTGGCAGGATCCTGATACACTGAAACTCCAGACACACCTGGCAGGACCCTGATACACTGTGAAACTCCAGACACACCTGCCAGGACCCCGATTCATTGTGAAACCCCAGACACACCCGGCAGGATTTTCTTTTTTTCGTTCCTTGGATGTGAACATCTCTGGCAAGGCCAGCATTTATTGCCCATCCCTAATTGCCCTTGAGAAGGTGGTTGTGAGCTGCTTTCTTGAACTGCTGCAGTTCATATGGTGAAGGTTCACCCACAGTGCTGTTAAGGAGTGAGTTCCAGGAATTTGACAAAGCAATGATGAAGGAACAGCGATATATTTCCGGTTTCCTTATCTTGTTCGACGCCAATGCTGAGGTTGCTGCTAGGTGATTCGTCTGATTTTATTCTTCCAAGTCTCTTCCAAACAAAACATACCCAATGCCTGCACCCTTTCCACTGCCTTAATTCCTGACACACGTGATCATCTTATCCCTCTCTGTGTCTTTACCATTGCAATTACATTCTTCTTGACTATAGGTGATTAGAAATGCAGACAATACCTGCCCAGGATCTGACCCACTACCAGTGGAACTGCTATCCATTCACAGTCTGTCCCTCACCCAGTGAATACACTACCCCAGATAACCTGCCCCAAAGCCTGATACAATAACGGTGCAAATTCTCTCGTTTCACAAACTTTCTCTCTCCCAGTACCCTCACAGTAGATCTTCTGTACATTGTTCCTCTCGGTGAGCAACCAATCCTGTTTGCCATTGCAGCAGAAGATAAGCGCTACTGACAGTGTCAAAGGTTGATCCACCTGAATGTATACTGTCGTCTAACCAGGATCATGTGTGGATTCTAATGAGATGGCTATCGTGCAGGGCAGGCCGGATAGGGTTAACCATCAGAGGGAAAGTATCACCTTCATAGAAATCTCCATGTTCAGTAAATACTGGAAACAAGTGAGGATTTGAAGCTTTCCTCGGCCATTGTTTATTTTGAAGCGAGGTTTCCATTCACTGAGTTTTATTTCCACGCTCATCTCAAGTGAAGCTGTGAATTAAATCTTGCAATATTTTGCTGATATTGAGAAACCGTTTTAATGTTAATACAATTAAAGTTGGGCAACACGTTGTGTCTGTTCCTGTTGAAGATCTTCAAGAGAAACACAAGGAAACACTCCGGTTACAAACTGAAACACTGAGAGTGAACACTATCCTAATGAAGGAGAAGGTTCAGGTTTTCCAGCTGGTTGATCGATACGCTGAGCTAACTGTCATTTCTACAGTTCAAAATCGGACACTTGTAGAACACGAACTGTTGGCAAGAGGCCGAGACCATGAAGAGTGGAGAGAGAAACATCTCCGGAGAGAACTCGAAAAAATCCGAACTGATCAATTGTTCCAGAGCAGTTTTTCTTGGGGAGAATCCAATTCTGGGAGTTCAGCAGCAGTGAGTGGAGTCGCAGGGATTGGAAAAACAACAATGGTACAAAAGATTTTTTGTGACTGGGCCACTGGGAAAGTATACCCACACTTTCAACTTGTTTTCAGTTTTAAATTCAGAGATTTGAATTCTATTAACTGTAGGTAAACCTGAGGAATCTGATACTGGATCTGTATCCTTACTTTGGGAATATTTTTGGAGAGCTCTGGAAGAACCCAGAGAGATTGCTCTTTATATTCGATGGTTTGGATGAATTCAAGGGCAGGATTGATTTTGCTGACAATCGGAGAAGTTCAGAACCTCAGCAGATGTGCACAGATCCCGAAGACTGGTGTGAAGTTTCTGACATTGTGTACAGTTTAATACAGCACAAGCTGCTCCCAGGATGTTCAGTGCTAGTGAGCAGCCGCCCCACTGCATTACATTTATTTGAAGAGGCTGAGATCAGTGTCTGGGCCGAAATCCTGGGATTTGTTGGTGAAGAACGGAAGGAATATTTCAGTAAGTTTTTTTGGAGATCAGATGGTGGCTGAACCTGTTTTCAAACAGGTGGAGGAGAACGAGATCCTGTACACCATGTGTTACAACCCTTCCTACTGCTGGATCCTCAGTCTGGCACTGGGCCCCTTCTTTACAGATAGAGACAGGAAACAGCAGCGAGTTCCCAGGACCATCACCCAACTATATTCCCACTATATTTAAAACATTCTGAAAAACTGTTGCCGAGAGATTGAAAGCCCCCGTGTTGTGTTACTGAAGATTGGTGAGATGGCCTTCACAGGAGTCTCCGAGAAGAAGATTGTGTTTAGAAATGAAGATTTGATCAGGTTCAATCTGCAACCTTCCCAGTTCCTGTCTGGGTTCATGATGGAACTTTTAGAGAGAGATGATTCTGCACATTTGCACTTGCACAATTACTGACTCCAGATTCATCGGACATCCGGAAACTCCTCATTGAAGCCCACAGCAAGAAAGATGGGTGATTTGAGAGATTGCTCTGTTTTGTTGCAGGTCTCTCCTTCCCATGGTCACCTCGGCCCCTGGAGGAGTTTCTGGGTCCATTTCTTCATCAAACCACCTGCGAAGTCATTGATTGGATGAAGGAGAAGGTTGAAGGACAGATTGAGGACAAAGAGAGGAAAACTGTTAAAAAGGACCTGCTGAACACATTGCACTACTTAAATACAAAGAAAAAGTGCTGGATAAACTCAGCAGGCCAGGCAGCATCGGTGGAGAGAAAAACAAAGTCAACTTTTTGGGTCGATGACCCTTCGTCAGAACTGAAAAAAGTCAGAAATACAGCAAGTTTTAAAGCACTGACAGGCAAAGTGGCGGGGGGTGTGAGGGCAGAGGGTAGGACAAAGGCTAACATAATAATGTGATTGTCTGGAAGGCAGAAGAGATTCAAGGCAATCAGAGGTAGTGATGGCAACATTATGAAGCATATTAACTAGATGGGTGTAAACAAATAGAGAAAAAAAACCCAGAAACACAGAGAAGCAGCCATGTGTGTAGGGAAAATGATTCAATGTAAAAGGAGAAAAGAAAAAAATGAAGGAAATGATAGAGCAGAGGTTATGCTCTTAAATTGTTGAACTCAATGTTCAGTCCAGAAGGCTGTAAAATGCCTAATCGAAAGATGAGGTGTTGTTCCCCGAGCTTCCGTTGACTTTCATTGGAACAGTGTAACAGGCCAAAGACAGAAAGGCCAGACTGGGAGTGATGTGGAGAATTAAAGTGACAGGCGACTGGAAGTTCGGGATCACGCTTGCGGACTGAACGGAGGTGTTC
>JARFOE010000004.1:12038722-12050989 GCA_031763465.1 Squatina squatina
TCGCAACTGGCCCTTGAGGTTACTTATTTGTCAATTAAGGGAGCATCGTCAAAACTATTTACAACAGACGTCCCGGTGTTGAACAGAGTGGCAGCATCGTTGATCAAGCCATGTTTCCTCCTCTCGGGTCCATTGGTCTCCTTGGGGTCGACCTGGGATGTTTTGAACTCCCCATAGTCGAGTTCAAAGAACTGCTGGTACATATCGTGGAGCAGTGCTGCGTATAAGCGTCCAGTCTTTTCGGGACACCAGGATGGTAACTGGACCTGGGTCATGTTCAATACCATTGTGGCCACTTCGTAATGGACCTTGTGGAACATTACTTTTTGTGTTGGTATCAACACTCGACTGTTCTCGGGGCCGGAGGTGGTGCGGGGGCAGTGAGTCTCGTCATTCCTCACCGGTCGGGGAGTGAGGTGTCGTTCAATCTTCTGTGTCAGGATCTCAGTGGCATTTACTACCCCCAGGGGATTAAATGCAATGCATGTCATCTTACTCCTGTGCCAGCCCATATCGTTTCCCTCATCCTGCCACTGTCGGTGCAATGCTATGGAAACCATAATGGGACAAACTGGCAAGGACCCCCAAATGCATATGTAAGTCCCCTGTTCTTCTGTCTAACACTTATTCCAGCACAGTTGTGCTCCCTCCTAGTGTAATGGTCCGATAACTGTCATTCCCTAACATTTCCCAGGCTGCAGTCTTGTTTGCCTTATAGGCGCCCAGCTTTCGGAGCCACCACCATCTGTCCTGGCGAATGTCGCCGTTGCAGCACAGGCAGACTTTTCTGCCGTCGGCTACTATCAGCCTTCGCGCGATCACTCGCACCCTGGGGCAGTTGACAGAGGCCTCCCTGAATGTGAACTAAATTGCACTACCCATAAAACTGGTGGAATTTGAGCCTACCCACCCGGCCATCGTCCGCTATGGGCCAGTACGGTCTGTCTGGCGAGTCGCCCCGCACCTCCTGCAGTGACCATGGGGCCGTAACCTGCGCTGCAGCCGAATACCAGTGAACTTTCGGTGTCGCCCCTTCGGGAATGTCCATAAAATGGGAAGTTGGTGAGGAAGATCCAGAGTGCTTTTATTGCTTTTTGTCGACTTGGTGTCTTCATGGTTCTGGATAACCAAGAAAGAGAAAAATGTTGTCCTCGTGTCGGCTTCCACTAGAAGTGGGTGCCGTCCCAGCAGCACACCCACCAATGGAGGAAACTCCGTCCTCTGGTGCTCCCTTGCCTGCTCTCCCCCAAACAGCATTCCCTCCCTTAAGGTGAACTCGTCTCCCCCAAAGGTGCCTTGGCTCGCTGTCCTGCCTGCTTGGCTGAAATGGCTTCCTTAAACTGGGGTCTCCCTTTTGCAATGACCGGAGGTCTGTGGCTAAAATTATCCCTGGGGGCGGTACCTGCCCTTGCAGCACGTCAATGGGGGCAGTGGTGGGGTCTGTGGCAGAAGGATCCCACTCCTCCCCCGTGCGTGCCCCTTCCTTTGCCAGGTCGTCGGCTCGGGCATTACCTTCCCACCTTGGCTCAAGTTTCGTGGGTGCCCTGACTTTGTGAATGTAATAACCCAGCCCTCCGTGTTCTACCTCCAGGATTTTCTTTAGGAGCGGGGATGTTGTTAGTGGTCCCACGTCCACGGACGTGAATCCCCGTCTACACCATAATGCCAGATACTCCGTGCAGGAGTTGCACGTAAACAGGGAGTCTGAGCAGCTGGTGCAGGGTGTTGGGAAAAGTTCACGGTGGGTGACCACGTACGCGACTGAGGCCAGCTCAGTGTGTTGAGCGCCCATCTGAGCTGGGAGTTTAATTGCCCTGGACACTCCGGTCTGAGGGTCATAAATTCCGCAGGCAGTGAGCCTCTTCCCATCCACTACGAAGCTCGACACATCGACGTATATGTCCCATACCCCGGGACATAATCCTGCTTTAAAACCCAGATCATGATTCCACACTCCCTTCACTGTACACGTGAGTGGGTCTCCTATGTACAACAAATTTAAAGCTAGCCGGGGTTCCGCGAGTACCTGGACTCGGATGAGGTATTGAGCCAAGAGCAGGATCCAGCTCGTTATGTGTGCACTGCTCACGGTACCATCCTTGATCCGCCCTTCCAACAACATTGCAGTCCGAGTGTGGTTGGTGAGCAGGGTGATGGAGGAAAGGCCCGTGAATGGTTAAAAGTGCTTGACTGTCTAGTAAGTGGCTCGGAGGCGCCGTTCAAAGTTCGAGTAAGTCTTCTCGACTCCTGTGACAACCTAAGATGTGTATACGATCGGACTCAACTTGCTGTGGCGTTCCTGCATCAGCACCGGTCCTAAGCTGTCCTCACTTGCAACCGCCTCCAAGATGAACTCATCGTTCTCAGTAATGGCTCCCAGGGCTGGGGCGCTCTTCAGGTCGCGTTTCAATTGCTCGAACATGTCCTGGCAGGACATATCCCATTCCCAGGCGACACCTTTATGCAGAAGGCGGAGCAGGGGTGCGACTGTCGCCGCATAGCCCTCGATGAAGTCCCGGCATTACCCGGTCAGCCCCAGGAAGGACCTAATCCCTGGCACATCCCTGGGTACGGGCAACTGCTGTACCGTTTCCCGTCAGGTGTCGTCAATGGCTCTCGCCCCTCCCCGTAATGTCAGCCCCAGGAATTTCACCGCCCGCTGACCTACTTGGCCTTCTGAGGGTTCACGCTCAACCCACTCTGGTAAAGCAATTCCAGCAGCTCCTCCAGCAATCACACATGCTCCTCCTCATCGTCTGTGAACAACAGGCGATCATCCACATACTGCACCAGCTGAGCAGGCTTGCTGAACGGCTTTAACGCGTTCACCATACTCTGGTGAAATATGGACAGACTGTTGTGGAAGCCTAGTGGAAGGCAAGTCCACGTACACTGTTGGCCCTGGAAAGTAAACGCAAATTTGTACTGGTATTCTCGGCACAACGGGATGGACCAAAATCCCGTAGTGATATCCTGTACCGAGAAGACCGTGGCAGTGTTGGGGAGGGTCCCTATCAAATCGGCCAAGAGGGCCACGGTGGGGGCTCAAGCTGGGAGGTTCTTATTCAGGACTCGATAGTCCACGGTTGCTAACCACGAGCCGTGCGGTTTTCAGACCGGCCACAGAGAGGAGTTGACGTGGGTCGCGATCGGACTGAGATCCCCCTGCCTGGTCAGGGACTCTGGGGCAATGGGCAAATCTGCTTTGGCCTCTCGGGGGGAAATATACTGCCGGATAGGTCGGGACATCGGGTCCCCCTCTATCCGGACCTCCACCTCGGTCATTTGCCCACAATCGTGCTTGTGTGTGGTGAATGCACCGAGGTGTCACCTGAGGACACTGTGGAACGCGGGCGGTGGGGGGCAGTCCATGATCATGGCTTCCAGTTTGTACTTGGTCTGGGGCTGCATCGTACACACTAGCCCTTCCCCCCACCCCCTGTTCCCTTGGGATTACAGTCACTGTGCGATTCTTCCGTCCTGTCCTGCTGCCCTAAAGGCAGTTGTTCTGCAGGTGGAGTATGATCCAGTGGGCCAGCAGAAAATCGGCCCCGCTCACCCCTGACCTGCAGTGTCTCCACTGGACCAAGATGGTTTTCCACCTGTGTAATTCCCCTAACTTGATGCGCAGTGGCTTGGACACGACACCAGCCTGCTCGTCACCCGTGAACCCTGCCAAAAGCTACGGGGTCCCGCTCGACCGAGGGAAGTTCTCGGGGTCCAGATCGTGGATCACCATGCTCAATGCCGCGGTGTCGATCAGGTAATCCCCAATATGTCCATTTCCCTCCATCTCTACACAGGGGCGATCCCACCTGTCGTAGTAGATGTGGCAGAGCAGAACAGGCTTTGTTGAGCCCAGTCACTGGGGTGGTGTCTGGGATGGAGAGTTTTGTGTGTGGGATGTGGTGGCTGGGCAAACGGTCACAATGGCGGCCTTTTCCTACCCAAAGCTTTCCTTCATGTCCAGCAGGATCTCGGCTATCCTCACCTGCTGATCCAGCGGTGGTACCCTGGGGATCTCTTTCTCCACCCTTTTACCTGAGGTTTTTCGGTTTGCATCTTTATTGGGTGGTGTCCCGGCATTCCAGCTGCATATGCCTGGGCTTGCCACACCTGAAGCACACCACGACCATCCCTGTCTTACCCTCCTGCCTCCATTCCCGTTTCTTTTCCACCCCTGTATACCGAATACAGGGGCGGGGATCGGGACCTGGCCGGCCTGTTGAGCTGTAGACACCGTCTCGACAACCACATCGCCTGTCGTTTGCGCTGATGTGGTGCTGCAGAGCGTGGGCTTTGGTTTCGGGGATGCGTAACCTTGGATAGGTTGGATGGTAAAGTGTAGGTTAGTTTGGGTTTCCTGGCTGTGTGACTACCTGTACTGGGTGAATCGGAGCCGCCGACACGTAGGTTGGTGCTGTGACTCCCTGCGGTGGGGGTTGTACTGCGCCTGGGATGCAATAGAGTGCCATCAGTGGGCCGGCCTGGCCAGGCATGTACACCGGAGATTGTGCGGCCCCTGGTACAGGCACGCCGGCTGCGGCCTGGGGTGGAATTCCTCCACCGTTTCCAAGCTCGGGCTTGGGAGTGGCATCAGTGATGGCAAGGGTTTGGCAGGCGAGTCCGGGTCTTCAGAGCACCTCCGCATCAGTGTGAGTGATGTTCGAGGGTTAAAACCATGTTTGTGCTGACTTGGAGTGCTCAGGCAAACATTGAGACACGAGCATCCGGAGCCACTGGCTTCGGTCAGCTGGTCTTAGGTCTTGCCACCTCGGATTGTGTCCGCCGAAGCACTGTGAGTACACAGCCCACAAGCAGCTCGCAAAAATATCTGGGGTTTCAGTGCGCATTTAGTGAGTGGCATCGACTTGGGCCAATGGGCTGCCAATGTCTAAGCCCATGGCTCTTCGAATCTGTGCGTGGAGATCAAGAGTGTGAACTCCAGGTGCACGGATATGTGGAAGTAGTCGCTGGTGGATCGTGTCCTCCATAGAGAGCCGCAACATTTTGTTGTGCTCCTCTGTATTGCACGAATGGACATCAGCCAGCTGACTAATGCGGTCAAAATGTACCAGCAGGTCTCCGTTCAACTGGAGCAGCGGGGTCTTGACCAGTATAGCTTGCAACTGACTGGCGCTGTGGGGAATATGACATTCTCCCAGTAACGGTCCTCTCCCTCCTGCAAGCCCCGGCGGACCATACTGCCTCTGGGTTATCGGGCACATGGGCGCCGCTTCGTCTGGGCTCATATCATACTCCGGGGATTCGTCTGAATCTGACTCCGGATTCGGCAGGCCCCAGCCAACATCACTGCGGGCCTGTCCCACTATTCGCTCCGGACTCCCCCTTGGTTCCGCTGCCCATCTCTCTGTTTCTCCGGGCTCCGGATCACCCTGGGTTTGGCCGCCCATCTCGCTAGTTGATTTTCCCATACCCTCTTGGCCTGGGGAGCAATCCTGGAATGCGGGGGCCACAGACCGGTTTAAGGTCTGTGACCACCGCTGGGATTTGTGGGCAATTCAACCACCGGCTTTCACCCCGCCGGTGGTATCCTCGCTGTCGCTGAGCTCATCCGTGTACCCGAGCAGCAGTGCCGCCGGTGCCTTGAGGCAAACTATGCCTCTGGCTGTTGACAGGGCGAACTTCAGCTCCCAGTTCTAAGCCATACAATCGCCATGATCCGCAGCCTCGCGTTTTTGCACCTGCATCACGTGGTTGGCCCCGCCTTATGTCTTGGAGTTGGACTTCCAGCTGAGACACTTTTTTCATGAGCTCCAGATTATCCGCCGTTCATGCCTTCAACTCTTCCTTGCCCTCTGCCAGTTCAGTGTGGAGCCGGGTAGTTTCTGCCCGCGACTCGAAGGCAAATTGCCTGAGGTCCTGCTCAGCATTATGGAACTTCTCCAAACACTGGCTACAGACTACATCTCTGGCGATGACCCTGCTGTGTGCGCTGGTCTTCCTCCGTCAGCTCTTCCAGTCACTCTCGGAGCACCTGGTTCTGCATAAAGAGGCACAGCAGCCACACAGCCTTCCTGCGGGGGCACTTGTGTTCCTGCGAACTCATCCACCGGGCGGCCCCTAACCTTGGGTCCTCAAACCGGCAGATGGTTTGGAACCACGTACTTACCATGTTAACTTTTGTGTAGGCGTAATCTAGCATACCCTGTTCCAAATCCTTCAGGAGCGTTTGCTCGTCTACGACATCAACATCCATTTTCTTGCCTTGAGGTCCCAGTTGGGTCGCCAAAATTTTTATGTCGCATATTCGCTAAACCTGAAGTCTTCCCGTGTGATCGACAGCTGCCCCGACACTCATAACTTTTTTTGTATCAGCAGACAGCCGTCAGCTATCTCGTGGTTCATGTGACAGGTAATTAAAGGCAAATGGATGTTTTGGGAAAGTATTGCAGAGGAACACACACACACAGTGTTTCAGGCTTCAAAAGTGAGTAGGATCTTTATTATCTTTAGCAACACTTCACTCGACACACAATAGGTTGAAAAGGACTGAGGAAGACCAGCGCTTTCCAATCCCAAGTTCGAATTAATGTGCCCCAATTTAGATAGGCCATCTGAATGGCCCCTAAATGATAGCCCACTAAATCTACACTCTAAGAGACTGGCCTTTGAGTCCCCTGTTTGGACCTCTGACTGTTCGGGCGAGTATAGACCCACGTGTTGTATGCTCACCTATCTGAAGTTACTGCGCAGTCGGGTGCCTCATGGATCTCACTGATGGCGTCCTAGCACTGGGGTGGAGATCTCGCACCTCAATGTCTTCTTCGATGGCCCGGCAAGAATCTTTACCGACCACAGTCTTTCACACTTCTGTTGAGCGGTACGCTCATTCAGGAGATTGTCCTTCTATCTGTTTAGGTGTCTCAAGGAAAACGACCCCACTACCTCACCACGATGTTTTCTGTAGGTCACTGGTCTCCCTCCTGATGATTGCTCTCTGTGTGTCTCGACATTGCTAGTGAAGCGGAGCTAGACGAAGCTCAAACTAAGCTAAAACGACCGAACCTGAAACGAATCTCATCGAATCGAATCGAATCTTGAATCTCCTCGAATCTTGAACCTTCTGTTGCCTCTTGCTGAGAGCCAGTTATACTGTTGAATGTGATTTCAAATCGCGCCAAAGTCTGTCTGGCCTGCACTGAAAAATTAAATGCACTTTTCTCAAATTCCTGAGCAAATACCAGCTCATCCTCGTGCCTTGAGGTCTGGCTATCCCTCGGGGAGGAGAATTGCTCTCCGTGGGGTTTCTGAGCCCCTCACCTGGGATTTGTTTTCTCATTGAATAGTTTTTCGATGGCCGGCTGTCTGGCCCATCGACTTGGATTGCTGTATTTGACACCTTTGTTGTCTGACCTCGCTTGGAACAAAGCCCTTTCTGTATTTTGGATGGGCTTGATTGCTTCAAAGCCCTTGTGGTTTTGAGAACCAAATTGTCTCCTTTAACCGTTTTCCTAATGAATGGGCCGGGGATACTGGCCCATGTCAATGATGTGTATTTTGCCAAATGTCCTCTCAACTAGCTTATCGAGGTTAATGGTCCGGGTGTCTGGCCCATGTGTATTCTTCTCCTGGTCTGATTAAAGTCCGTATGGGTTGGGGTGTCTGGTCCATGTCAAACAAAAGTATCTGTTATTCATCTATTCTTCTCCTCAAGGTCTTCTCATTGATCCCTTTTAGCAGTTAAACTGCAGCTCATCTCATTCCAGAACATATACCAGTGGTTCTGTTGTTATTTAAAAATCAAGGTGCCGCCAGCTCACGTAGCTGGACTGTCTAATTACCATTTGTGTTGTCTCTTTGATTGACAGGGTTTTGCAGTAATTCACTGACTGCCAGTTGGTGGTCTGTGTTTTAAATTCCTGGCGCATGTCCAACATTTTGTTCCTTATTGCGTGGTCCCAGTTTTATGATCTGAAAAACCCACCATGTTGTCCGATTCTTCCACTGGGTTTTCATTGTCTGTTCATCCGGATTTCAATCAATTTAAAACTGTCATTGTGTTTCTCCAGACTGCAAAACGGCAGTATGTGTTTTCTGAATAATGTCTTCTCAGTCTCACATGGCTGGAGATGATCTAATTACCATCACAAGTGTCTTTGATTTTTTTGTTCACCTGGTTGTCAGTTTACAGTACACTTGCAGTAAACTTGTCCCTGCTATTGTGGTTTCTGTGTTTTCGATTTTGGTCCATGGCCCAGTAGTTTGTCTCTTACTGTGCGGGTTTCGGTTATTATGATTTAAAATACAGATTTTCGCCTGATTCTTACATATTCAACCCGGAGTTGAGCTTCAGACTATATATCTACACCACAACAAAAATCGCTTCTTTCCACCTGCATAATAGCTCTCCTCTCCACCCCTGCCTTAGCTCATCTGCTGCTGAAAACCTAATCCATATCTTTGTTACCTCGAGACATGATTATTCAATTGCACTCCTGACTTGCCTCTAACGTTCTACCCAACGTAAACTTGAAACCCAAAACTCTGCTCGGCCTGTCCTACCTTGCACCAAGTCCTCTTCACCAATCACCCCCGTGCTCTCTGAATTATACTGGATCCTGTTTAACCGACGTTTCAATAGTAAAATTCTCATTCTTAATTTCAAATCCCTCCGCTGCCTCATTCCTCTCTATCTCCAGAATGTCCCCCACCCACCCACGCCCCCACCCCCCACAAACCCATTGATATCTCTGGTCCTCTAATTCTGGGTCCTTGTGCATCGCTAATGTTAATCGATCACCATTGGTGTCCGTGCCTTCAGCTGCCTCGGCCCCAAGCCTGTCAATCTCAAATTCTACCCTTAAGCCTCTCATTAACTTTTACCGTTTTGGTCATCTGACCTAATTTCTTCTGATGTGACTCGGTGTGAAATTTCGTTTTATAATACACCTGTCCAGCGTTTGGAACCGTTTTCCTGCTTTAAAGCCGCAATATCAATTCAAGTTGTTGTTGTTATTGGCTGTTCCATTCAAATTGCTTCAAGGCAGAATTTGCCCGTGTGTGGGATCAAGAAGCTCTCGTAAAATTGCAGTTATTGGGAGCCAGGGGGCGCTTTCCACTGGCTGGAGTCATACCTTGCACAGAGTAAGATGGTTTTGGTTGTTGGAGGCCAATCATCTCAGCCCAGGACTACGCTGCAGGCTTTCCTCAGGGCATATCCCAGGACCAAACAACTTCCATTTATTTGGCAACGATCTTCCCTCCATCATCATGCATGTGCGAGCCAATAGAGATCCATCCAGCCTAATCCCACTTTCCAACTCTTGGTCTCGGTTACGGAAAATCAATGCATATCCAAGTACCTTTTAACTGTGATGAGAGTTTCTGTCCCACCATCTTTTCAGGCCATGAACTCCAAACGCCCACCACGCTCAGACTGAAAAGTCCCATCAACATCCCCACTAATCCTTCAACCAATTACTTTAAATCTCTGCCCCCTGGTTATTAAATGCATTGCTGGGTGAAATAGCTCCTTCCTTTCCACTCTATTTTAGGATCCTCATAATTTTATACACCTCAATCAAGGCTTAGTTCCACCTCCTCTATTACACAGAAAACAATCCCAGCCTATCCAATCTTTCCTCATCGCTAAACTTCTCCATTCTTGGCAACATCCTGGTAAATCTCCTCTGCACCCTCTTCAGTGCAATCACATCCTTCTTGTAATGTGGTGTTCAGATCTGTACACACTGCTCTAGCTGTGGTCTAACTAGTGTTTTATACAGTTCAAGCATAACGTCCCTGCTCTGATATTCTGGACTTCGGCTAACAAAGGAAGGTAGGCTGCATGTCTTCATAACCACCTTATCTACTTGTCCTGCTAACTTCAGGGGTCTGTGGCCATGCACTCCAAGGTCCTTCCGTTCCTCTGCACTGCTCAGTGTGCAACCATGTATTAATTATTTCCTTTCCTTTTTAGCCCTCCTCAAATGCATTGCCTCACACTCCTCCAGACTGAATTATATTTGGCCACATTTCAGCCCAACTAACCAGTGCATTGGCAGCTTTCGAATCACTGAAATATCTATGTAGCATTGCACTGTGCCTCCTGCCACTGAGACAAATTAGGATCCAACTTGTCACTTCGCAATGAATCCCATGGGCTCTTACTTTACTGACCGATCTGTCATGTGGGACCTTGCCAAAAGCCTTGCTAAAACCCAGATAGAATAAATTAAATGCTCTACCCTCATCAACCCTCTTTTTTAACTCCTCAAATAGGTGAGTCAGACAGTCAGCAGGAACTATTCCAGAATCTATAACATTTATGAAGATGACAACCAATGCATCCACTATTTCCATGGCCACCTCCTTTAATACTCTGGGAAGTAGCTTATCAGGCCCTGGAGATTTATCAGCTTTCAGTCGCAGTAATTTCTCCAGCACTATTTTTTTTTACTAATAATAATTTCCTTCAATTCCTCCTTCTCACAAAGCCCGTTGTTCCCTCTCATTTCTGGGAGGTTATTTGTGTCCTCTTCCATGAAGACAGAACCAAGTATTTTTTTAATTGCTCTGCCATCTCCTTGTTCTTCATTACAAATATTTCATTTCTGACTGCAGAGGACCTACATTATTCTTCACTAAGCTTTTTCTTTTTACATAATTGTAGAACCTTTCACACTCCACTTTTATGTTCCTTACAAGTTCACTCTCATAATCTATTTTCCCCTCTTAATCAATCTCTTAGTCCTCCTTTGCTGAATTCAAAACTGCTCCCAATCCTTAGGTTTGCTACTATTTCTAGCAACTTTCTAGGACTCCTCTTTGGATCTAATACTATCCTTAATTTCTTTTGTTAGCCATGGTTGGGCTGCTTTTCCAGTTGTGTTTTTGCACTGGAAAGCAATGATTAACTGTTCCAATTCATGCATTAATTCCTTAAATGTAACCCATTGCCTAATCATCCTCGTACCTTTGAATGAATTTCCCCAATCTATCGTAGCCAACTCGCACCTCATACCTATGTCGTTTCATTTCTTTAGATTTAGGACTCTAGTGTCGCATTGAACTACGTAATTTGCCATCTTAATGAAGAACTCTATCTTGTTATGGTCAATTCTCCCTAAAGGACCCCACACAATAAGACTATTAATTAATCTCTTCTCATTGCACAACAGCAAATCCAGGATAGCCTGTTCCCCAGTTGGCTCCTGAAGTTACTGGTCCAAATAACCATCTCGTACAAACCACAGGAATTCATCGTCCACAGTATTATTGCTAATTTGATTTTCCCAGTCTCTATGTAGATTAACATCACCCATGAGTACTGTAGTGCACTTTTTACATGAATCTCCAATTTCCTATTTACTGCCTTCCCCGACATGACCACTACTGTTTGGAGGCCTACAGACAACTCTCACTAGTGTTTTCTGTCCCTTGGTGCTTCTTGGCTCCACCCAGACTGACTCGATATCTTGATTTCCTGAGACAATATCCTTTCCCACTGTCTCATCATTCAGTCTCACAAAGGCCCTATATAACTGCATTAAGACATCTTTGCTCCTGTACTCAATCCTCTTGTAATCAACGCAACCATACCATTTTCCTTCCCAATTGCTTGCTGCGCCTGATTTTTTAGCTTGAAGTGACTCATGTACAAGGATACCCAGGCCCCTTTGACCATTGACATTTCCCAATCTCTCGCCTTTTGTGAAATCATCTGCATTTCTGTTTTTCCGATAAATTCGGTAAATTCACATTTTTCATCCCCATATTCCATCTGCCATGCTCTTGCCCACTCGCTAAGCCTGTCGATATCCTCCTGAAGCACCTTTGCATCCTCATCACATCTCCCCTTCCCACCGCGTATTGAGTCATCAGCAAATTTGGATATTTTACATTTTGTCCCCTCATCCAAATCATTGATTTTGATTGTGAATAGCTGGAGACCAAGCAGTGATCCCGATAGTGCCACACGAGTCACAGCCTGCCAACCTGAAAAAGACACGTTTATCCCTACTCTCTGTTTTCTGACTATTAAACGTTTCGCAATCGATGCCGGTATATTAGAAACATAGAAACATAGAAAATGGGTGCAGGAGTAGAATATTAGGCCCTTCAAGACTGCACCGCCATTCAATATGATCATGGCTGATCATCCAACTCAGTGCCTTGTCCCTGCTTTCTCTCCATACCCCATGATCCCTATAGCCACAAGGGCCAAATCTAACTCCCTCTTAAATATAGCCAATGAACTGGCCTCAACTATTTCCTGTGGCAGAGAATTCCACAGATTCACCA
>JARFOE010000004.1:14240183-14252548 GCA_031763465.1 Squatina squatina
CTGATACTTCAGCATAAGCATGAAGTACTTCTACCTTTTTTGGGTAAGGTAGCAAGGGGTGTAGATTACAAAATTTGAAACTGTTGCTACATAATGCAAGGCAGCATGTAGAATTCACTCCTGTAAACAGTTTGAGCATCTTACTCCAGTCGACTTGTACTTGCTTATATCTACCTTGAGCCCAGCGTGTAACAGTAGTACCTATCTCCTCCTTGTGATCTGAACTGATTTGTCTCCACGTGCTCCTTCAATAGCTCAGACAGCAGCCTGACCAAACATTGACAAGGCCAGATACAAATTATTTCCAAGTTAAGGTGAACAAAACAATTGATATGACTCACTTGTGACCAGTAAACTTCATTTTCTTACAAAGATCATGGCTTTTTTTCCTTCCTCTTTTTCTGTCCCTGTTCCACCCCGCCCCCAAATCTCAGTTGCCTTGATTACTTAAACAATCTCTGTTTACTTCTATTACAATCTCCTATACAAGATTGTCAAAAACCTGACTCAGTTGTCAGTTATGGTTTAGAGCCAAAAAAATGTTCCAGGACATCCTCTCACTATGGGTGAGAGGTTAATGAATTGCTTGGTTTAGTCAGATTACCATATTGGTCATCTAACAGGGGCTGAACTATGTCCATACTATGAACTGAACTAAGCTGACAATCATCACCTGTTTACATTTCTGCAGTATTTTCATGCTTTTAGGAATTCTGAAACATTTACATTGCTAGGATTGACTTAACTTCCTAGATTTGTGAATTTTTTTCCTCCCCCGGTAAACCAAGTGAAGTTCAAAATCTACTTGCATGGAGTTTTTGGTTTTATTATAGATTTAGCTCTTATGCAAAATTCAAAAGGCACTTGAATCTTCAATAACTAAAATAAAACTTGAAACCCAATTTTTGAATAAATTTTAATTGTATTTTTGTGGGGTGGGGGTTTGACTGAGATTCAGTCTAGCACTCTACTCTAGGATCAAATTCAGGTGAGGAGCAGAAATTCAGGTAAAACTTGAGTTGGTCACCCTTTCAGTGGTTGAATGACAACATCCAACTTCGAGGGGGTACTGCCATTTATTTCCCCTCTATCCTGATCTCATGTTGAGGGGAAGGGTGGTCTGAGATTTTGCCAGGTATCCCAACAATGCCATCTACCACCCCAAAGTGCAGGAAACCAGCATCTGTACTGAGCTGGGGAACAGCTGGGCTCCACTAATAAGACAGTCTATAACCTGAAATTTTTTTGTCTTCCATGGAAAATCACAATTCCACCAATACTGAATCTAGCAGGAAGTAATAAGGCACACTTGCCTGCAGGTAATTAGATCACAAGATCTGTGTGCTGTTTCAATTGCCAGAAGAGTTACCAGCTTTTTACCTTATTTTACTCTCAGCTCCATCTGATCATCATGGTGCTATAATTGCCATTTCAGTTTGGATGGTGGAACAGTAGCATGCCCAGCATCAGTGAGTGAGGGGACTGATTGTAGGAGGCCATACCCAGCATACATCCAGGGTATAAGCCAAAAGTTAGATGACCAATATGGTAATCTGACTAAACTAAGCAATTCATTAACCTCTCACCCATAGTGAGGGGATGTCCTGGAACACTTTTTTTGGCTGTAAACCATAACAGACAACTGAGTCAGGTTTTTGACAATCTTGTGTAGGAGATTGTAATAGAAGTAAACAGAGATTGTTTAAGGCAAATGAGATTTGGGGCGGGTGGGCAAGAAGAGGGAAGGGAGAAAGAAAGGAGGAAGAAAAAAAAGCCATGATCTTTACTTTGTAAATAAATGAAGTTTACTGGTCACAAGAAGTGAGTCATATCAACTGTTTTGTTCACCTTAGCTTGGAAATAATTTGTATCTGGCCTTGTCAATGTTTGGTCAGGCTGTTGTCTGAGCTATTGAACGAGCACGTGGAGACAAATCAATTCAGATCAGGAGGAGATAGGTACTACTGTTACATACTACTGTTACATACTGGGCTCAAGGTAGATATAAGCAAGTACAAGTCAACTGGAGTAAGATGCTCAAACTGTTTACAGGAGTGAATTCTACATGCTGCCTTGCATTATGTAACAGTTTCAAATTTTGTAATCTACACCCCTTGCTACCTTGCCCCAAAAAGGTAGCAGTACTTCATGCTTATACTGAAGTATCAGAAGACAGCTGAAAGAACCAGGTTACAGCAAGCCTATCTACTTCAATAGTACAATCAATATCTACACCAAAAATGAGCAGACTGGTGTCTCTACCACAATGGATGCTACTTTACAGCTGCACTGTAGCTAGTGCAACTCCAGCCCAATTTGGTATTGAAGCATCTACATTCATTTATACTCCAAATTTACTGTCAGAGCAAAGTAGTTTCAGTTTTATGCAGCTAAAAGCCAATTGTGACTAGTTACATTTCTGAAGGTAGAAGTCATCTTGTTCAAACAAGTGCAAGCACCTCTATTGGACAATATAAAAACCATAAATGGTGACCTGCAAGGTTGCCATGACTGACTACTTTCCATTGCTCACTGGAAATAAATCTCCACAAAATATTCCCTCAAATTTGTCTGCTCTTCATTGTGGACCAATTTAAAGAGATGAAAAGACCTATTACAATACTTCCACTTCAAATCCCAGCAGAGTCCACATCATACATGCCAACTATTGCAACCAAATGGAATCTGACAACTTTGAATAGGAAACAAGCCAAAGAGCAGTTATATTTCTATGCTAGCATCCTTACTCCATCAGCAATGTTTAGCGGAACAGTAGCATGTTCCAAATTCAGACGTACTTGGTCTTTTGGGGAAAGAACAAAATTTGTATTGGATAGAGCAAATCTTCCCTCCCATGGTTCCACTAAATAGTGCAAGACAAAAGCAAAATAGCAATAAGTCAATTGATGAAGGGATTAAAATGGAATTAAGTGGATGTTTACAAATAAAGGATCAGCAAGGAGCAAAATGGAAAAGCCAGTTCCAATAATGTTTAGGAATTTGAAAATGTACATCAAGTTCAAGACTACCTGCAGTGGCAGCATTGTAAATTCAAATGCAAACACATACAAAACTATATAGGATTGAGTGGGGTATGAAGTATCCTATGCATAGCTTTGCATGAAGTAATTTAAGCAGACCTGTAGAGCTAGTGCCAGAACACCACTTCACTATTTTGAATGGATCTTGCCACCAAGAAAACAGAAAATACACTATTTGAATTAAGCATTTATTTGAGACTAATGTAATCTGTTCATTTGGCATTTGTGGCCGACAATTCCAAGTACAATAGAAGCAACAATTACTGTTGAGCCTCCAATCAGAAACCATGGCCAGGAATGAGACTTCTCATGGTTATCTGGAAAAGACAAAAAGAGGTTAAGTATATTTCAAAATCACCACTTAGGACTAGCTCAAGAATGGTTCTTCACCTTTCATGATCTTGTTTGCCACAGTAGGGAATTCCAAGATCTCCACTGCTCCAGATGATACAGATCCCTGCAGATGGTACTCTACATCAGCACTTCGACCTGCAATTACACAGCTCATCAGCAGAATCCAACAGGCAACACTACAAGCTTTATTCCAATTTTAATACCTTACCCATTCGCTGTTTTCCTGGTACACACTGACCAGGACAGAGCAGCCTATTTACTGGTTCCTTCTTGCACAACACTACACTGCAATGGAAGTACACCTAAAGAGAACACAGCATTATAGCAGGACATTTCTGTGGAAAGCATCGACCAACATGTTGCTCTGAAGCAATCCTCACCTGCCCCAATAAGGTATTCAGGTTTCCAGAGGTAAAAGCAAACATTTTCACTTCAAACCTTTTGAAGTGAGTAGGATATCTGACCCGCTCATTACTGGTTACTGGATGGAAGATGGTCACATGCAGATCAGCCTGGTTCTCACAGCTATTAACAAAAACAAAAATGGTTACTCATTAGCTTCCCAGCTTCATCAGAAAAGAGATCTGATACTTGCCTTTTGACAATGATAGGCCACTGTGGAAGTTGGCTATTTCTATCTGGTGATGCAGTTGCCCAGCAATCTTGCAAGAACAATTCAATTTGTGGATCTTCATTGTGCAACAGTTGCACTTCAAAGTAGAGGGGATCAGTCAGATACTTCACTACTGGATAGTCACCTTCCTTGTAGAGGTTAGAATACAACACATCTGCAAGAATCCAAGCCAAATAGTCAAGTTCCAGAATACTGTGGTTGGAGGTTCCTGGTCTGATTGCATATGGCACTGGAAGTATAACTATTTAAGTGGAAGCTAGTTATACTTACTTTTGGCAAGTTGCATGACCAAGACTATAGGTCCATATCCAGGTACAACAGTTGGCTGAGGATTTACTTGGTATTCAAACTGAAGATGCAGAGAGTCATTTACATGGTAATGACAAGATATTGCAAGCCTAGGAGAAGGAAACAGATGTTATTTACTATTCTTTGCAGGAGGGAAAAGCCCTGTCACTCAGATGCTTACCGATATATTGGGTCACTAGCTGGTTCTGATGCTTTGAAGTACACCACTTCATTCTCATAGATCATGTAATCCTTTTCAAACTAGCACAAGAGAAACCAATTAGTCAATTACTAGATGCTCACTCCAGCTTCTTCACTCGAAGCAGCCCATTGTTAGCTTACCCTTCTACTTGTTCCACAGGAGTTGGCAGAAAATTCAAAGATGGCTTTGAAGTCATCACTCGCTTTTGGTCTACAGGTTTTATCCCTCAGCATCATTTTGCCAGCATCTATTCCCAACAATGCTTCAAGTTTTAGAGCAGTAATGACCATTCTTCCATTTGGGAAACAAGCTAAAGAGGAAAAGAAAAAAAGTCAGTATGCCAATTCAATGCAAGGCAGGCATTAGTTACAAGGGACAGCCAAGAGCTTACTTATTAATTCAGCTGTAGAAAAGCTGCAGGAAACAGAAAAGTTGGTCAGCACATCCAGGGTTTTATTATCTTTCAGTCTGAAGTCAAATCTGTTGCGAAGGCCTTGGTTGTTTATTGCCTGCAAGGAAGCCACAATTAGTCAGGATCAACTCAAATTCAAAAAGCCAAAATGGACTTGGAAAGCAGCTTACCTCGTGGACAACTTCAGCTGCATCATGTGGAATGACAAGTATTAAGTGGGTACCATTCTCTCTCAAGATGTAACCACTCTGCTCAGCAGTGTGAGGGGTTAGCTGCACATTCCCAAGGAAAGGAATCCAGTACTGATCCAAGGTTCCATGTGTTACCACCAGTGTCATGTTCTCTTCATCACAAAAGCCATTTGCCACAGGAAGAACTGAAAAGGTGAACATTATAGTATTACTTGAAGCCTTTAAAAAAGCCAAACATTCCTTCTTAGTCTACACAGGGCAAACTCACCTATGTTATGTTTATGTATTACATGAGCAACATGTGTGAAGATCACATTTTCTGGTACCACAGTCAGGGTGTAGATGATGTCAAGGGTATATTGTTCTACACCATCTCCTATATACTAAAGAAAAGGAAGTGAAGAGTCAGCAACATGTCAAGCAGTGTGGAAACACATCTTACTCCATATTCAGTTACCTTTCGGTTGACAACTGGCAACTCCATTGGAACTTCGAGAATGAAGATTCTATTCAGGGCCGTCTCATTTGTGGTAGTCCATTTGTACACATTAAACATCTGCTTTTGTTCATCCACAGGGAAGGATTCAGAGCCGAGAGTGAGTTTTACTAGTTCCACATCAGGTAGAAAGTTGCCTAGTGTGACATTGAATAGCCATTGCTCAGGAATGGTCTCTGGAAAAGATAATAGAACCTCACTGGAATACATGTATGCACAAACATTAACAAAACCCATTTAATCTTTCCCTGCATAGGAAGTTCAATTATCCATGTAGAGAAATGGAATGAATTTGTCAGCTTGGAGCTCTACACCCTTGATCCACTACAGATAAGTGGTGGAACAGTTTGTTGCAGCCTAGTTAGAGGTTTGCACACCTTTAGACCCTGGATTTAAAAAAAATGCTCCCAACTACAGCAGTTTTGGCAGCATAAACTCAGTTTGTGAATTCTTTCTTCCACTCCACCTAATTAGGGGGGGGGGGTGGAAGATAGACTTCAATGTATGCAGGGTATTAACTGGAATATTCAATAGTAGCAGTGGAAGAAATTTTCTACAGCAGCTGCTGGAGCTCATATCCAATGTTAACCCAAAGGCCATGATATACGTTAGTATGAGGAACAGTTTCTACACCATCCTCCCACCCCCAAATTAGCTGAGCAGGGAAGAAGTTCATTTCAAATTGAAAGCTGCTGGCCAGATCATGTTCAAAATAAAGACCACAGTACATACCATCAGTGATAACAAGGGGCTGAGGAATAAAGGGAGTGGTGACTGGATGGATCACATTGATTTTATTCAGGCCCCATGCTTCATCTTCCCACAGGTGTTCCAGGAACAGATTAATGCTGTACTTGATACCATACTGTTCATCCAGCACATAGCTCTGAAAGTAAAAACAATTCATTCACAATACAAGCTGTTATAGTAACCAGTAATTTTATTTTAGTCAGTTGACCACAAGAACCTGAATATATCTCCAAGTGAATTGATGGTTCCTATTCAGAATAGGATGACTTCATTTTTTAAAATTGAAGAATCAGGCTTCACTATTACAAATGTAGTCATGTGACTGGTCATCCTGCCATCTTTAAATGCACAATTCAATTCTTCACCAACCTTATAGTATCCATCCTGCCCTCCAATTGGGACCCTTATAGTAAGAGCAGTATCATTTTTATCTAGGGTATAATTTCTTCCAGCCATTCTTGTGGGGTCCAACTTTATGCCATTTACCCCCATGGAGGTGTTGTCTTGATGAACTGTACTGGTCACAATTGGAGTGAAGATCCTTGGCACTGTCCACATGATTGCATGATCAGTGAATGTAATACCATCTGAGGGATGACAGAAGTAACATTTAAATGTCTAACTTGGAGGCCTTTTACTAAGATATTTGTTATTCCATGGCCAGAACACAACTAGAAAAAAAGGGCAGTGTGGTAAAGTTACAATTGTTCAGATGAGTTATTCCAAATGCAAGGAATAAACCTCCTAACTTCTGCTTAGACCACAGGATCCACTTTTGCCCTGGAGGATTTGAATCGAGAGGTGGGGCAGAGTTTTAAGCAGATACAAGGGTAGTTTTATTTAAAACATAGAATTGTGCTTGCATTTGGAATCTGTAAGAGTGCTTACCAACAGGACAAGCCATTGCAGTGTCAATTAGCAGAATCATCCATTGCTGTTTGTAAAAGCTAGTTGATCGGATTACAGACAAGGGCATACCTTGGACCTAATTGAAAAAGGAAGTCACTCATTTTCCATGCAAAGCCAAAACATAACTAATTAGGAATGATCAGTCAAGAATGTTGGGCTCCAACTGGAATAGGATGTGTACTCACCAAAACTATTTGAGCCTCATTTGTATGATATGGAGCACGAAGCAAAATACGTGACACTGTGGTATTGATTCCATAGTTCAACTCATGTGCTTCTTTTACAGTCATACTTCTTTTGCCACTAGGCATGTGAAATACCACTTGCCATATTCCACTTTCTGCACTACTTGCCTAGATGTAGATACCATAGTAAATGAGTCTTCCATTAAGTTATAATTTGTAACAAGCATGTTATAGCAAATTCTGCAATATCCAAGATATTTTGAAGTCATTCTGCAATATCTGAAGTTTACTGTTGAATCTGTGGGCAATATCATGGCAGAAAAAAGTTTCTGCCTAGGAAGTCAAAACTGAAAGTTATTTCTGTCCAGATGCAGCCCGACAGAATATTGCCAGCATTTTATGACAGCTAACAAACATGTTTTAACTCTCAATGCAACAGCCATTTCAGAAATGGATGGTGTGGATCAAGGATTTGAAGTAAAAAAAAGTGCTTTTAGTTTATTCATGGCACTTTTCAGATTTGCTTGTATTATCAGAGATAGCCAAGTGTTTAACTACAGGCATGAATACCAGTTACCAGCACATTCCATTGTACCAAAGTCCTGCTCTAATGTACAATTTCCATAGATGCTAGCTTGTGTATTAACAGTTGGAAGAGTGGGCTCAATGGTAGAGTTTTGAATCTAATATGAAAGACAGAGTTCAAGTCTGCTATTGTATTCATTAGAAAGGAGCCAAATTAGATATTAAAGGAAAGCCTAAAAAAAGTCATGGATGTATACTTAAGCATTACAGTTTCATTCCTCATGAAATCTCTTACTTCTGGAAGTATTAAAGACCAGTCTTGAGCATCTTGTGCATAATCTTCCTCAATGAGTGGTATCTTTCTTTGTACAGAGACCTGCACATGAGAGATTAATGCATTTACTTTGTAATTACTAAAAAGTTACATGCCTACAATTCCATTAGTATCAGATTTCCATCAAAAGATCAAGGCAAATGGTTTACCATAAATGGATAAAGTGAGTTTTATGAGTTAGAACATTCCAGACAGATTCCATAATTTATTATTGGCAAGTGCCAGATTTGTAAAATGTTTAAGTTACCACTTCCTGCAACTGCTCAGAATTACTGTTAATTGTAGTGGTTACCAATTGGCAAATAGTTCAGCTTACTATAGTAAAAGTGTTTTCTATTTACCTGCATGTAGTTTTCTTCACAGAAAATTTCCCTTGCAACCCATGGTGAGTACATACAAGAGAGAGTTTGAATATATGTTAAAGCCATTACTTTGTCAGCTCCTACTTGTATTTGTACAGTGAGGTTGAACTGTACATCATCCTGCAAACAAAAATGTCAAAGTGAAGGCAATATATGTGACTGGCCACCATTTCATCACACAAGTGAAGCACTACACATTTTGCATCATTTAGGTGATCCATAAGACACCAAAGATTATGAAAAAGGTTTGCACTCCAGAAAATAAAGTTTACTGTCTATTAAATGCCTCCATGCAGGTGCATATTGTTCCACTCCATCATGGGACACAACTTCAAACAGACTAGTTGAGAGCATGTTTCCACCGCCTCCCAAATTAAGGTTATAGGGCCTTGTACCCCTCCTATTATCTTTCTCACTTTCCTTCTGCATGCTATCCCTCCCTGTCAAAGAAAATAAGATACTAACTGTTCAGCATTTGTCAGTTTATACTTTAGCAAATCAATTACATCTCAGGTCTTGGTCAAGGGTAAAGCTGGATTTTATGCAATCTTCTCCACTTATTATCTTACCACAATATGTACACAACAGCTAAGGACAGAAGCACGAAATTCAACATTCTGCCTGGAGTCTATTGCAATTGTATAGCCACACTGTGAAGCAAAGCTCGGTGTAACATGAAAGAGAGCACCAGCTGGATCTGAAAACAAAGCAAAGAGACTGGTTAGCTTCAAAACTGAATTTAATGGTGTATAATCCTGCTCTTGCAAACTTGAATAGGCAAACTTTTGCTTTTTGTTGGAAAATATCCTTCAAGGATTTACAGGTGCACAAGTGGTAGGAGGGGCTCTAGCCACAAGATGGTTTGCCCCCATATTTTGATACAAGGAAACATTTATTGCAGGGTGTAAGTGTAGGCATAGGCAATTCCATGGATACATGATTGGCAAGTGAAGAAAGCCACTCCAAGGCAGTGGGTGAAGAGAGGCAAAAGGCCAAGTGGTTTGAGAAGAACAAAGCCAAGGTCTGCAGGCCTGGGTAATGTATACTTTTTCACTAACTGTTGCTTCAATCAAGTTGACTAAGCTGTCATTTGGGAAGGTATGGGTTAATTGAGAGCCAGCATGTTTTTTTTTTTAAAGTTACTTTTGTCAGGCTAACTTGATGGAACTCTGAAGTAACAGAAGGTATGGCAAGTTAATATAGCAGATGTGTATATGGACTTTAGAAGGCATGTAACAAAGTGCCACACAGGAGGCTTATTAAGCTGGAAGCCCATGAATGAAGGAGAAAGTGGCACTATGGATGCAAAATTGTCTGACAGAAAGCAAAGGGTGGTGGAGGATGGATGTTTCTCCAGACAGGAGATTTGTCGGTGGTTTCCATTGATCAGTTCTAGGTCCATTACACTTTGCAATTTTTATAAGTGACCTAGACTTGGGTGAAGGAAACAGCATTATAAAGTACAGATACAAAATCTGGCAAATTAGATCAAGATAGTTAGAGACTTCAGAATGAGACAATGTGGTGGTGAAGTGGGCAGAAGCAGTGCACTTTGGGAGGACTACAGAAAGACAGTTATAGTATAAATGGCACTATTTTGAATAGTGCTGAGATCTTGGTGTCCATATACAGAAGTCTTTAAAAAAAGGTGGTTAAAATATGAATGGTTCATGACTATAAAAAGCACAAAAAACAACTTTATAAATGACTGGTTATGCCTCAACTAGAGTATGGTGGACAATTCTGAGCACCAGAATTCAGGAATGGCATTACAAAAGGGTAGAGGAGGTTTACCAGCAATGAGGGACCTCAGTTATGGAGAGATTGGAAAGTTAGTCTGTTCAACTTTGAAGAGAAGGACAAGAAGTGACCTAATGAAAGTTTAAGAAGTTTTGACAGTGCACAAAGAGTTCCCTCTGGTGAGTGGGTCAACAACTAGAGGTCAGATTCTACAAAAACAAGTTGGACAATATCGGAGGGAGGGGGCAGAAATTCAGTTGTTGCAATCCAGAATGCTTCCCTTAAAAAAGGTGGTTCCATGAATATAAAAAAAGTTGGATACTTGGAACTTACAGGGCCATGGTCTAAGCACAACTGCTCTTTCAAAGAGCAAGCACAGGCATAATGAGCCACCTCCTGTGCTGCAAGTTTTGATAAACCAGACTTGCCATCCATAAACTAATGCCTCTTTTCTTCACCCCAGATTTTAAACAGTAGCATTAAAGCAAGTTAACTTGTCTAGTATATAACAATACTAGAGTATTTTTAAAAAATTGGAAAAAACTCAGGTTACACTTCAGGAACATTAATTCTAGTGTCCTATAACTTTGTTCCTGCTCACAGCTTCTAGTTATCAAATTAAGAAAACCCTCCAAAATAAACTACTTCTTTAATCAAACCTTCATTCATCACAACTCGTGTCCTCAGCACCTACCCAGAGGATATTTCCCTTATGCTGAAGAGTGCTAACTGCAAGTTGAACTTTGGGACTGCCCATACATGGTCCCTAGAAATTGGGCTGCCGACAATCGCGTGCCAGAAGTGATCAGTGCACAATGCCAGGTTTCAGCAAGTTGAAGTTAGGAGACAGAGTTGCTGAAAGACAAAGTGCTGCAAAAACTCAGCAGCTTTTATATTAGGTTTCTTTTGTTCTTTATTACTGGAAAACAAGAACCTGTTCAAACGCTGTCAGTTTTGATTATCTGGCCAAATCATTTTGGTTCCATCAGAAAGAAATGAATCGGTATCAAAACTAAGCGCACCATATGATGAAATTTAACCTGCGTCAATAGGATACTTTTGCACCCCGCTTTAGTATCATGAACAAACTTCGATCATCCAACAAAAATGGTTTTTAAAGTTTGCACCAGAGATTTAACGATGCAAGACATCAGCACCTTAACTGCACAGTCAACAAGTGACAAATAAAAGGTGCAATTGTAACTCCAGACCGGAGACAGTGCAGATAGGTGGTCCCATCACAGCATCACTGGGGCCGGGAGTCGAGCACCATCAGATGGCGACAGATTCCAGGATAAAGGCGGTAGACTTACCCACAACATTAATCTGCCAAAACTTCCCAGCAAGAAAGTCCTTATTCAATCCAACCCAAAAGACACTGTCGCGGCATTCAGTCTTCAGAAAACCTGCAGAACCAGAGCAGAGGAGTTCTTTCAATATTAAACAGGGGCGAATCGGGGACTACACAACACATCGGCTTTGCATCGACTCTGACCTGGAGGCGCAGTTCGCAGCCACACTTCAGGGGCGATCACCGATAGCATCCACCTGTTCAACACATGAGCATCCATTAGCAAGATGGGAAAGCCACTCAACCTGCCAACTTGCACATTGCACAGACTTACCCAAATAACAGGAGACGCGCCATTGCACCAATCCTACCCCAGGTGCCCAGCCCGCGTCTATTTGTAACTGCAACTTCCTCCACAACAGAAGTAAAAAAATAGCAGATGCGCTCCAAGTGAGTTGGGGGCGCGCGCTATTTAAAGAGCGCGCCGGGCCCGGGCTCAGCATCACGCGCTCGTTAGCGGAGCGCGAGCACCTGGCGCTGATTGCAGCGAGCCGCGTGAGCCAATGGGGCACTGACCAATGGTCAAGCAATGTCCTGGGGGGGGGGCTGGGGGGGAGAGAGAGTACCATTGATCAGCCACCCGCCCAAACG
>JARFOE010000016.1:5470590-5480952 GCA_031763465.1 Squatina squatina
GAATTATTAGTGTTTACAATGTAACAGCTCTAAGTAGGTTTCTTACAGTTCTGTTATGAAGACCTGGTAGTCCTAATTTTTCTGTCATTTCGTTGACGCTCAAGACATTTGGCAGATCCTGTTTATTGGCATATACCAATAAAATGGCATCGCTCAATTCATCTTCATTAAGCTAGAATAAAACAAATTAGCAATATAATTCAGTTATCATGGCAAATTTGATACAAGATGTGTGATCATTCAATTTATCTGGAGATTGTGTATTTGCTAAACTGTCCATAATTTAAGTTACACCCAGGATCAGGAAGTTCATTTCAACCTCCGCCCTAAGTCAGTTCTAGATGCCCACTTTGCAAGATACTCACTCAAGCTGGGATTTCAGTATCTTGCCCAAATGGCTGTTCCTTGTGTATGTGCCAAACCAGGCTATTAAACTGCAAGGACATCATAGTCAAGACAGAGACTGCATCATTTAACATTCTCCAATTTTTTTCGTTAGCTCAAAAATGTTGTGGTAAATTGCAGCCCTACTGGTACACTGGCAGAGGTAACTTCCCACAGACCAGGAACTGCTGTACAAGGCAGATATTCCCCTCTGGTACTTCAACTAAGTGGCCTATTGTTGAACAAAACTGGACAGTTAATACCAGGAGATTATCTGACTGTGGAGGACTTCGGCAAAGTCTGATACTGACTTTGCCTGGTGTCCAGATGCACAATTCCAGTACGGATTGCAATCATGATCAGAAGTGACAAACCTGGCTAAGTTTTACCATCCCTAACCCATCAATTGTAATACCTTGACTGCTGTCTCAGCTATGATCAGTTAATTCACCTGAGACCTGGTACCTCATTGATCTGCTTGGTATGGAGTCACTGGAGTGGCTTTTCTTCAAGCAATTCATGCATGTACTCCATCCCCCAAAAGATAACTAAGCCTATAAAGCGAGGTATCCAAGAATAGAATGTGTTCAACAGTTCTGGGGCATAAACCATAATGCTAGGTCCCCAGTGGCTTAGTTGGCAACGATAACATGAACTGAGCCAAGACAAATTTGAAAGTCCAGAGTTTGATTCGTAGCTTGTTCTGGGTTCGATGATCTCAGCCAGGGTGAAAGTAGGGGTATAATTGGTTCCCACACCCTTGGGTTAAAGGAAAAATTAGCCAGGACTCCTGTCTTTCATCACTATCCCCCAACTAGAAAGGGCACATGTGGACATCAGTTAAGGCTTGGATTAAGAATGGCTGTGCTACCCACCACCCCAACCCCCATCACAGTTTAATGGCTTGCCAACACTCACTGCCAGGTTCACACCTGAAAAGTGGCTATTTAGGCAAGGTATCGGAAGGTGCTTTGCAACCATACATTATACGAAGGAAATGCCTTATGAAAATATTTGGAAAAATCCTTTCAAAACCCTGATATCACTAAAATAGACAAGACTGCTGCCAACAAACCGGAAGTAGTTGCGCGTGCGTTCTATGCTTTTGCGCTTCGGAACTCGTGGGGAAAAATGCTGGGAGCGTCCTAAAATGGATATGACTGCTGCCAATGAATCGGAAGTAGGCGCAGTCTGTTTTTGGTTGTTCGCTTCGGGACTCAAGGGAAAAAATGCCAGGAACACGGAGCGGACCCGGAGAAAAATGTTGGGAAAACAGAACAGGCCTGGTTGGTATATCCAATCATCTCTCAGCATTCATGATGGTCATTTCAAAGTCCTCTCGTCACTCAAAGTATTCCTGCACCACAATGAGAAAACAAACTAACATCCAGTGACTGTCACTTTTATTTAAAAAAAAAGGTGGGACTTTGAAATGATTAGCGTGGTCCCAGGTTCCCACTGTGGCCGCATCTACAACATAAATCAGATTTTAAAATATTTCCAGCCATCTCCAGCTCAAAAGATTTATAAACAAAAATATTCCTTGCTCACTCCCATCTGGTCCACAATTAATTTTTTAATTAATCCTTACATTTTTGCAGTATGGCTCAATTTCTTCAAATTCCCATCAACACAACAGGAAATACGGAATGTCTGTACAACCAATAAACCATGACAAGGATTTAAACTTGTATGTAGCAGAAAAGAACATTTATTTAGAACATTAGAAAATGGAGGTACCAAATACAAATCTTGATGGATACATACCATTTTCTGCAGCTCTTCTGCTGCTTCCTGAATTCTCTCTCGGTCATTGCTATCGACCACGAAAATAAGAGCCTGAAATAAGATAAAATATTTTGTATTTAAAATTTGCAGGATTTATTTTGACAAAGCAGAGAATAAGAATTCTACAAAATCATTTTCACTGACATATGCACATGCCATTTACAAGATGGCTTTTTTTTTTAAAAAAAAAGCCTTTAAATATAAAACAGCCCATCAACAAATCTTCCAACATTGTCATACTACTTCAATCTACTGTATTGTCACACAGTGGGACACAATCAGTTCCCTGCTCCACTGTATGTTTATCAACTCTGGTGCCGAGAACGTGGTAGACTATTCCTTGCCCCGCACTCCCCAAATCAGACCATGCGACTTATGCTACAAATTATAAATCAAGTACATTAAAAACAGATAAGTAGCAATGATAGATAATACAGCAGCTTGCCATAATTTTACAGAGCTCTTAACTCCCACCTCTGGTACAAAAATACCACAAAAAAGGAACAAAATATCATTTTTGTCAGGCATTACAACACTACTGACACACTTCACACTGCTAGGTCAAAAGCAAAGGCCCTGGGAGGAGATCCACCACCCTTCACAGCTGTAAGCATGTGGCATTGGAAACACAGATGAAATAAAAACATAGGGAATGATTTCAAAGACAATAACCCTAAAAGAAAACATCTGTACTGACTATCTGCCCTCAAGTTTAGGCATCTGTACAAGAAGTCTACAAATAAAGATATCCAATAACTCAAACAGAATACTTGGTCCCAGTTTCTGGCACTCGAGGTTTTGCGAGATCTGTAAAAATTCTCCTTCTATGCTCAGGATATTAATTACCATGAAAAAAAACCAAGAAAACAGCTAATTATCTATTGGTCATACATAACAGGTTAAAACCAGAAGATCTGCAGGAGATTCTTTCTGATGAGGTGATCCCTAAATCACAGAAACTCCGCACACTTCAAAATGTATGAGCTTACTGCACAATGTCGAGATATTGGATACACCAAATCTGTGCAGTGATTAACTACAAATATACCTTCAGATCTTGTCATACAACTTTCAGGAAACACCCCCTTCCAATGTAGGTTCTATTTATCGTGAGTGGCTTCTGAGCCCAAACATATAAATATATTTATGAAAGCCCCATATCAAAATTTATAGAGTACATATGCTCAAAAGGACAATATAACAATTGGCTAGCCTGGAACAATGTGGTTCTATTTCTAAGTGCAATTTCCAGACATTCCAAGCCTATTGCACAATAGACTCAAGTGTGTGGTCATACTGCCACATTAGGATTGCTACAAAGCAGTGTTCCCCACCCCACCACTGGTTGAGGAAATAATCCTGGTCAGGACAGAGAGAAATTGTGTTATTTAACAGAAGTGTTTTATTTCAAATAATTCCTGATCAGTCGTATCTCAAAATCAAGATACATGAAGTAGAGCGATGGTTGAACGCACTCAAGTAGGTAACATTTTGGGTAACTCAGAACCTGATTGTTCTGCAAGAGACGCCAACACAAGAGATCAGTATCAGTGATTGTTGGTCCTGATTTCAGTTGTATCACTCAATGATGGTCAACTGTTCCCTCCCCCAAAGTGCTCAAAACGCACTTGCACTTTGTAGGACCAGAAAAATAAATTGTGGGGCTTGGGAGAAGATTTTTCTTTTAAAACAAACTTGTGCAATGGAACAGAGATGCCTTTATTTTGAATTCCTTTAACTCCCTCACATGCAATCTCACTGTCATTCTGCAATTCTTGGGCCCAGGTCTTGAAGACTCAGCACAAATACCTCAGTGGCTCCATAAAACAAATAATCATCAAATTCAGATAATATTCTGTGTAATTCAATGAAAGTTCACCTATATTCACCAAATTATGAAATACTATTTAGTTGTGTTTTTGATTTGATACCCTTTTTCAGGCTAAAATGCATATATTTTAAATTCATTCATTGATAGTGGATCAAAAGAAACTTATTAAAAAGCCAAGCAATAGCTTATATATAAAGTCACAGTTAAAATGTAAATGTAGTTGTGAAGCAGATACTCCTTTTTCTATAAAACCATGAAATGTAATTGCAAACTTCGGTGCATCTTCAAACAAACACATCATAATACACTATCAGCAACATTCTCTGGCTGTTGAAACAGGATGTTGTGCAGGCAATAAGGTTTTTAAACAGAAAGTTGTGAGGGCTTTCGCTGAGAATAAGAGGTCAAAAATGCTGCAGGAACAGTTAGAAGACATCTGGTTTAAAATCACGTATTACAACCTACTGATGTGGGAAAGTGTGATGCATTCTTTATTTTTAATTATTATGTGAAGATCTGTTGTACTGCTTGAATTAAGTAAGTCTAATCATAACTACCACCTTCAGGAGAATCAAGGAAGCATTTGTCCAAAAGGCACAAATATCCAGTGCAGATCTTAAGTGGATGATATTATTACATCCTTGGGTTATATGATCACCCAAGTAAATATACAGCAGTGCGAGTCAACTCCTGTAAAAGGCGCTGACCACTTACAGGAGAAAACCAAAAACACCAACTTGCATATTATATATATATATATATATATATATATATATATATATATATAGCCTTTAATGCAGGAAAACTGATGTCACTGAACTCGAGAAAATGTTTAAGATGAACTTGAATTTGTTTAGGCAATAGCATCAGCATGCTTAGAGCTAAAGCTCAAGTCAGGTGCGTTAAATAGTGCCCACACATGCCGAATTGTAGCTCCTGAATTAGAGATATTCCAATCTTCTGTAAAACTAAGTGCATCCATGTATACATATAGGTGCCCGCATGCGTGCAGTAATGCTCAGAGTTTCGGAAGAACCGCGATGTGTGCAACCCATTTCAACTCGCTGTACATTTTAAACAATATGCTGATGTGTCAGAAATAAAAATCCTCCCTTTTGAAGTGTCTGCACCCAAAGTGAACTGGTTATATTTTCTCTATTTTGAACGCTGACGCACCTGCTGTGAATTTCCAACATTTGCAGATATTTTTCCTTTTTATCCCGTACTGGCTTGAGCCCACTGGCATGGGGTGAGAGGAAAGTGTCAGCGTATATGGTTCCTCAAGGAAAGATAAGAGTTGTAGTGCATCTCTCTAAACCTGAACCACCATCCAGTTCATTATGAAGAAACTGTATTCCTAGTGTCCATCTCAGTGTTCTTGGTTTGGAACTACCATAGCTTTGTGATATTTATAAAAATTACAAAGCTTTGTGACCTCAAAATTGGAATTTCACAAAATGCAAACATTAAACAATTATAACAAAGAAAAAATATAGTATTTTTGTAGCATGAGTTGAAACTGATTTGAGAGTCAGTTTGTCAAACACATGAAAGATTTTTTCAGCACATGAGATTTATGAATTAAGCACAATCGTGTACAATGTGTTTCAGCTTAACAAGTTAAATTTAACTCTGTGCCCTACCCAATCAGAATGTTAAAATACCTGTGTGTTCTGGAAATAGTGCCTCCACAAGGGTCTAATTTTGTCTTGGCCACCAACATCCCACACAGTGAAACTTATGTTTTTGTACTCCACTGTTTCAACGTTGAATCCTGTAAAAAAAAAGTTGTGGATTCACAATAAAACTAAAGTCATAACCAGAATATTAACTTAAAACAGGTTGCAGCATTTACTATGATTAGAACAGTTGCACTGTAACTCGAGACATATTCAGTTTTATTTTTACATACAACGAATTAGTGTATGCAGTGATATTTTATGCCTTTAAAATAAGCTCTCATAGGTTCTCTATTTCTTTGCCATACCGACAACTGGATTTAGTCAGGAGAATAGTTGGGACAACCAATGTGGCTTCATAAAAAGCCATATCTTACAAATCTAATTGTATTTTTTTGAAGAAGTTACAAAGTTGGTGGATGAGGGAAGTCCAGTAGACATTGTCTATTTAGACTTCCAAAGAGCTTTTGATGAGATACTGCACAGGAGCCTTCTCTAGAAGAGCGAAGCCTCTGCTATTAGTGCTAATATAGTGAGCTGGACTGAGAACTGGCTGGCAGGCCATAGGCAAAGTAGTTATTGATGGATTTGGATCTGCTGAGACTGGTCACCAGTGGTGCCCTGCAGGGATCAATGTGGGGACAAGATATGCAAATTATCAGATTATACTGGCCCTGAAATTGCGATTGAAGGCTTCCTGCGTGCGGATGCCTCCGATCGCAAAAAAAGTTACACACTTACCTAAGGGTCCTGGATCCACGCGACCTTGCGATATCTAGCCCCTGAGTTGGAGATTTGGAGCGGGGCTCTCGAGTTTCCCGGGCAAGTCAAGCGTAGAGGCTGGAGAGGTCACATGGGAGGCTCCAGCCAATCAGGTAGGTGTATCTTTTATTGAACTTTGACAGTTCTCAGCGATCTGTCAAGAACTGTCAAAACTTCAATAAAAGATGAAAACACATCACAAAACATTTTAAAAACTATTCTAACATTAAAATTTAATTAAAAAAAACCAAGATAAATAACAAAATGTTTTTTTTTTAATCTTTTAAAATGCTTAAAAACATACTTACCTTACTGGGCATGGTTTTAAAGTAATGACCCATTAAATTTTTTTGAATTAAAATTTGAAATTTCTTACAATGGTAAAATCAAGCACCAAGCGTAAAAAATTTGAAGAGATCCCCAGCGAAAGTATTGCAAAAATATCACAAAGCTCAGCACTGGGGATCGGCTTCGCAGCCTCAGCATGGATCTGTCCAGACAGATTGCAAATGCCGGTTATGCGGGCTTTCGATGAACAGCTTCGTAACTGGCTTTTGAGATGTCTCCCCAGGTAGATGGCAATTTCAGGGCCACTAAGTTCTGTGCAAGTGTTAGGGTTATCGACGACCCTCGTCTGCTTCAGGCAATTCTAAATGTATTGGGGAGGTTGGGTTCATGACTGGCAAATGATGCACAATTTGGATGAGTGCAGTGCCAAGCGCTCAACGTTCATACACTCTTCAAGAAAAAGCATTAAAGGTGGAGACAAAGATTTGGGCATTCCAGTGCATACATCTTTAAAAAGGTACACGAGCAATGCCGTGAAGCAATAGCTAGGGCAAATAGGGTGTTGGGTTGTATCCACTGGACAACTGAGTTCAAGACGAGGCATACTACTTTTTCCTTGTACAAGACCTCGGGCAGGCCGCACTTGGAATATTGTGTCTAGTTTTGGTCTCCTCACATGGAGGTTTTGGAAAGGGTACAGAGGAGGGCCACGATATGAATTCCCCGTTTAAACCATCTGAGTTAGGCTAAAAGAGTTGGGACTCTACACATTAAAGAAGCGTAGACTCAGAGGTGATCTGACTCAGGTTTAAGATAATGAAGGGAACAGATTGCGTTCCAGTTGACGGTTTGTCCCTATTAAATAGGTTAGGCAAGACCAGGGGTCACAAATCCAAGTTGCAAAGCCAGATCTAGGTTAGATGTCAGGATGTGGTTCTTTTCACAGAGAATGGTGGACCTCTGAAACAGGCTGCCGTCTCATGCGATGGATGCTGATCGCTGAATTCCTTCAAGCGATTGCTGGACCAGATTCTGATTGGGGCAAACATCACCTCTTGCAAAATGTAGGTGCTGCAGGGAATTCAGAGCCAAGCTGGACTAGTTTCGATTGCCTAGATGGGCTGGAGCGGAATTTCCCAGATTTCCACCCCCCCGCCCCCCGAAAATTTGCCTGGATTTTTCGTGTTTTTTTCCCCCTCTCCCACGAGATCACATGGTTTTGGGTGGGGTGGAATATATTGTGATACGTAACATATCACAATTGTGCGGGACAGACTCTATGAACCAGAGGATCTTCGCCCATCATTGTTCCTATGTTTGGAAAATAAATTTATTGTGAATAAAGTAGTGTTCACTTCGGGAACTGCAATGGTTTAACGATTACTACAGTAAGGCCTTTCACTCCATTTCATAATCCAACTCCTGCCTCACCCCAAAGATTTGATTTCATTTTAAATTACCAGCTACATTCAGACTAGTAATTTTCCAAGGCAAATCAACCAGCTTCAGGTAAATCACTCCCTCACATATGCAGAGCAGGCTTGCAGTTCAACCCAAGAATGGTCGAAACAAAAATAGTGCTGAAAATGCACAGCAGCATCCAAAAAAGGAAATTTAATTTCTGACGTGCTCCTTCATTTTAAATTTTCAGTCTTTGCAATTTTTATTTTCTATTAAATATTCTCATTTCAGAACCAAACTGTTATGTTGCAGTTATTTTGGATATTTGTTTACATCTTAAATTAATGTCCGCACACTTAATTTTATATTGCTTCTCGGAAATACGTCCATTCATTGCTGCTGGCCCGCTAATTAATTCAAACCACACCTTGAACTCATCATCTGGCATTAAAAATATTTTCCAACTATCAATAAATATCATAAAACATTAATTGTCCTGTTAAACATATCCAGTGATGCTTAATTGCATTACCATCCTTCTTAGAAAGATATATGTATATACAATATTATTATAAAGGTGAAATGGAAGCCTTTGGGGCTGTCATATAAACAATGGTATTTTATCCAAAGGTTGCTCCTGTCTTTGGATAACTTCGATCTATCTTCCAAAACATTCAGATTCTGTTCATTTCCTCCATTCCAGAAACATCTATTGGCCAGATTCACATATGAACTGCCACCATGTACCTCCTAGCAGGACTGTAAATGGTTCACAGCCTGTCCCTATGCTCTGAGAGGTCAATAAAAAAATCAACTTGGAGAGAAGGAAACAGAGGGGGTACAATGTGAAGCGAAAGCAAATAAAACTAACCAACAACATTTAAAAGAAACAAATCTGATATATCTTACTGATAGCTTGTTGGTAGTCTGATGCAACCAATAATTCAGTATAATTCTTACTTACCAATAGTTGGAATAGTTGTTACAACTTCCCCTAGTTTCAATTTGTATAAGATAGTTGTTTTACCAGCAGCGTCCAAACCAACTAGTGAGACAAGAGATCAAATTAGTGCTTATTTTACTTAATACTTACCATGCATGTGAAAAATACATGCTGAATTCCTGAAATAAAGACATTTCTATTATTTTCCTCCATGGCCTTTTGGAGCTCTTGGTTAGAATTTTATATAAAAAAAAGTGACAACTGGAATGTATATGGGGTTTTTTGGTTTTCAAATGGCCCAAACACAAGAACCAATCTTTGCATTCATAGTCACTTTTATATTTGAGTGGGATTTTTCAAATATAGCCCGCCCACTAAAATGCAAAAGGGGACAAACATACGGCACATAAATCTACTTTATCTAAACCACTAGCCCTTGCATAGAACAAGTAACAGATCACAAATGAACAGTCTCTTAACCCAGTTTGAGTGATGGCACAATTTGCCATCTACACCAGCAGACAATATAATAAAGAATCAGTGCTTCAAAGCTGTAACCAAGAGGACAAATAACTGGTTGATAAACCAGAATGTCCCAGGTCCATGCTGAGTTAGCTGATCATAATGAGGTCATTAAAATTATCTCCTTAGTGCTGCTAAGCTAATGAGAGGAGAGAAAATAAAATCAGCCAGGGATTCCACTCCTGATTAAGTTTTAAACTAAGGCTTTTATTTTGCACCTGTGCAACTGTGGATGTGGAAGTTACTTCCAGCTGCAGAATTCCACCACCCCCTTTTAAAATCAAGAAAAATCCAGTTGGAAAACAATGTCCAAAAATGGCTGTCATCTCAGAGAAAATAGCCTCTCTAAAGGGATGTCACACCAATCTGGTGACTTCGCATGACTTTTAATAAAGATTGTTGGGAAACTAAGAAAATCTATTCTTGGGATAGAAATTGCCCTGCTCCTCCAGACACAACTCCACTATTCTGGAGAACTTCCCACTTCTTCCGGTGCTCCTGCTTTTACAACACTACTTTTCCGTTAATACAATTTTTGCTGAAGTTTAGTAGTTCAATGTGGTAAAAGTAATTTAATTCTCTGCTAAATAGGATTTTGCATTTAAACTGATTGCACAGGAAAAAAAATTACAAGGGAATTAAGACCTGTTTTTATGAAGTCCTGCTACTAGTGCTTGCGTATGGAAGCATGAATTGGAGAATATGGTGCAGACTTCAGCCTCTCCGATTCTGGGAAATCAGTAGTGCCACAAATCAGGTGGACC
>JARFOE010000051.1:368579-391413 GCA_031763465.1 Squatina squatina
TATCACCCTGTTCATACCTGCGGACATCAGGCTCTGCCTCACTGGAGATGCACTGGCCGGGCTGTGGCACCCACTGCAGGACTTGCATTACTGATGCTCGAGGACACGACGGGGGCATTAGGCAATCTGCTGTGAGTAGATGCACCAAACAAGCCCCCTGAGTGTGATTTTCCAGAGGAGATATCTTAGAGTCACATAATCTCACAGTACAGATCGACGACCAAGATTGAACTGATGTTGGAGCTTTGATTGAAACAGGCTTCAATGGTGGCTACGCCTTGGGAACAGAGAAACATACGTAGTTTTTCACCCCCTGATGCCTTACTGCCATTATATTAGACTCCCGCTTATCTGTATCTTAATTCCATGTAACAGCCTATAATCCATAACCCAATGCCCTTCCAGGTGGTCCTGTGCTGGCAGTGTTTGACTGTGTGCATTTCCTCCATATGATTCCCCATTTTGAAGAACGGAGCTGCAATAGAATGAAAGACTGTTTGCATCTTAGCACAGCCTCTGGGTTTGGGGGCAAGGCACATAGATCATTTTCTCATGAAAATTCACCTACAGCAAGACGGTGTGTGAATTAAGACGGCTATCACATCGGTGAGGATCTGGTTGTGGAATTGGGAGAAAGCCCGTACTGATCCCAGATGACGGTGAAGAGGCAAAGGAGATGCGAGAACCCGATAGCTGATTTTTTCAAGTTAGTATTGGGGACACAGCAGGCCTCGCCCTGGTCGTATCTTTGGAGATCTCGCGTTTCCAACTCGCTATTCAATGCACGTAGTACACCGGGTGCTGCTCCATCGGGTTCCCCGTCACTGAGAGGAGATTGATATGGCAATGGGTTCCACTGGCACACAAGGAGGTGCTGTACAAAATCTAAGGGGTGGAACTGGAGGAGGACAATGTGATGGCAGGTAACAGTATATGGGTTGTGTTCGGAGTTGGTGCAATGGTGAAATGGGAGCTGGGGGTGTAGTGGATGCAAGTGGAGAACAGGTTGGGTTCAGAGTTGGGGCTGGAGTTGGAGCTGCTGAAGCGGTTGGTGTGTGGTAGTTGAAGGACATGCTGCTGCAAGTGGAGAATAGGTTGGGGCTGGAGTTAGTGTTGGAGTTCCTGGAAGTGGTGATGTGGGGGATTGTAACAGGTGCGACAGTTAATGGTGGATAAAGTGCGGGTGGGCAACAGAGAATAGGGAATGTTCATGATGCAGGGTTGAAGACACCCCTCAGACAGAATGGACTGATTCACTAATGCAGTGAGTGCAGCATGATTGCCTGGTGGACCAAATTCCTGCAGAGTCTGGACTGTAAGCCTACAGCTGGACTGTAGTCCATCACACTGTAATTGAACAGAGTGATAGTTCATTTGCAGCACTGTGACAACACTTTCTAACTCTGCCAATTTTTCCAGGAGGACTCTCAGTTGATCGAACCTTTGCAGCAAATTTCTGAGCTTTTTCTCCCTTCATTATCTCTACAGTTTGTTATTTATCTGCAATGTGCTTCTCATCCTGAATTTCTATTAAACTCTCCTCCTTTCGTTGTTTACTTAATTCCTTCAGTCTGTCACACACGTTTCTGAGATACATATTGGACTTGGCTATAAACTCAATCAAGAAAAACTCTCCTGAGGACCCGGGCTAACTCACTTAGCTCTCTGTATTTCCCCTGAAATCACTAACCCTCAGAGTTTTCCCACTATGTGGTGTCGAATGGGTGTCGATATGTTCGCCCAGATCATCCATATTCCCCGAATCTGTATTGATCTGTCTGACTGGAGCTGGCCAGTCACCAAATGAGACATTTTAACTCTTAATTGTTCTGTGTCCTTTCACAGTCTCAAATTATGTTGTTTTTATGGGATACTAAATTTTACTTTTGCTTAATTCAAGTTTGTGGACTAAGATATCAAATTAATATATGCCCTTTTCAAATAATTGATCCACCCTTTAAATGCCGTGTACGTGGGTGCGGTACAGAATGTTATTCACATGCAAGGTACTCATCCGGTGTTGTAAGCACGTGTTATTGACTCCTCACACTCGTCTACGTTGTTAAAGGCACACTGCCTTTGATTAACTTGATTGAGCTCTTTGACAAATTTGATGATCATGGTCTTTTTGGTGTTGTCCATGTGCACTTTCAAAAGACGTTTCCTGAAGTGCCACATCGCAGATTTCCCAGCAAAACTTTAGCCCATGGTTTGCAAAGGACAGTGGTTGGATATATATATATATATGTATATATAAGATACTGAAGGGTATTGGCAGGTTCGATGCTGAGAGCTTCTTCCCACTGACTGGGGAGTCCAGAACTATGGGGCAGAGTTCAGGATATGGGGCTGGCCAATGAAGACTGTGAAGAAGATGAATTTCTTCAGTAATTCTTTTGAATTATCTGCCACAAATGGTTGTGGAAACTCAGTCGTTGAGCATATTTTGGGCTGAGGCAGGTAAATTCTTGGAGTCTAGCGGAATCAAGGGACATGGAGATCAGAAATGAAAGAGAAGTTGAGGTCGAAGATCAGCCATGAGCTCACTGAATTTTAGAAAAGACTCGAAGGTCTCTATGGCCGACTCCTGTTCCTAATTCTTATGTTCTTAACCGGAATTGTTAGTAAGACAGAAAGCAGAGCGCCTGCTTATCAGACTGAGGGCCAGGAGTACCTGGTGATGCTCCCCCAGGTAACGGTGCTCTTTAATGAAATATATTTATGTTCTGGACTTGAGCATGCAGGGCACAATGTTAAAGTTTTCAAATGTCGCAAAGTCAGAAATGTATTAAATGGTGAATGTTGCAGAGTTCAAGATGACATAGACAGACTGGAGAAATGGGCAGAAAAACAGCACTTGAAATTTAATGTTGAGAATTGTGCAGTGCTCTATTTTGGAGGTAAAGATTTGGAGAAGCAATGCAAACTAAAGGTTAGAATTTTAAAGGGTAATCGGAACACGAAGATCTGTTACTTCACTGATCCGGGAAGGTGTGGGGAGATTTATTAGAGTTGATCCAAATGATGAATGGCCTGGTGAGATTAAAGAGAGAGATTTTGTTTGCACTGGCAGCAGGTTAGGTAACCAGACGACACTGAACTAAGATACTTGACAAGAAATCTAGTGAGGAAGTAACGAGTTATTTTCACATCGAGCATTTCCATCGTAAATGAACTCCCTGAAAAGGTGGATGGTTCTGATGCAGTAATAAATGTAAACAGGGAACTGGATGATTACTTGAGAGTGAAACATTTACTGACCTATGGAGTAAGATGAGCAGACCTAAGTTGTTGCAAAAAGCAGGCAAATGAACGTTGGGCTGAACTACTTGCCTCTGTGCTGTGTGAGTCTAGAAAAGTTTTCAGTGGATGTCCTGAGCATGTCGTCTTTACAGCTCAGGCTCCCTAGTCTGAAGTCACTGAAGGGCTCCGGTGAATTGTACATTTTATCAGGTTCATTACATACTTGCTACCTGATACTATTATGTCAACGTTACTTTGCCTGTTCAACACATGAGTGTGTTAACCTGAGAGACCACCATTTCAAGTAACATTTCCTTTCAATGTGGCTGGAGCAATAGAATCTATATTGATTTAATTGTACTTTCTGCATGAGAAACCAACGATTACCATCATGGCCTTCTCCTTCTTATTTCCTTTCACTACACCTTTTATGTAGCCCTATTCGGCTTGTTCAGAATATGCAAGGGAATTGAGTTCCGATATTGCAGAATCTTCAGTTCTTTTCATAATTTAATATATGTAAAAATTAGAGGAAAGGGAAATTTCACCACATTCTTCAACAGCTCCCTGAACTTAATCTGGGTCACGGCATAAATACAAGTGTTCGTGCAGCAACTCAGCAGCTGGAGCATGAATCCTATTTCTTGTAGAAAAGAAGGTAGAAAGAGAGTATCATCACCTAAGTGATACATCCGGTTCCATATAGAATACACCGTGAATACCACCCATAACAGAACGAAATTCCCCGAGATAACAAGCAGTAGAATGATGGATTTCCTTCGCCTCTCAATCTCTGCGTCACTGGGATTCTCTTCACTGCTGTGATCCCGGAGTCTCCTGCGGGCTCTGCTGGCCAATAAAATGTGTCTGATAGTTAAAACATTCAGCAGCAGAATCAGAGCAAATGGGATGCACGGCGTTAGAATAAAATGAAAAAACTCGATTGTTGCCCACAAATTTGAAACCATTACATGAACACTCACATAGCAGAACCAGGGAGTATTACTCAAACTGTACCAAGGTACATACATGAAGTACCAGAATATATTCTTTAAACAGCTAAGCACAGAAACTGTTCCGAGAACCACAGCTGCAGTTTTCTCAGTGCAATATTTATTTTTCAGCTTCTGACAACAAATTGCCACAAATCGATCCAAGGTGAAAGTGACAGTGAACCAGACAGAACAGTCTGTGGCTGTATAAAGCAGGACAGCATGGATATTACACACTGGGATGAACTGCACAAATAGCAGTTCATGCGCGATTGGAATCTGTCTAAGTATCAGGTCGCTGATAACAACCAGTAGATCTGCTGCTGCCATGGCCACCAGGTAGCGAGCGACACATTTGGAGAGACCGCACTTTCCCCGAGACAGGATCACAATCGTCACTAAGTTAACTGTGGGGAAGGCAAATAAACAGCAAAATTAACACAACAGGATGGAAGTGAAATCAGGATGATGAAGTTGTGGTGAACTTTCAACACATATTACTTCTTGCCTTGATGGAATTTAATAATGTTCCTAAGAAAGGGCTTTTTGCTGCAGACAGGATTTGCAATGAAAATTGTATGATTCACTAATGTGTAATGAATAAGAACTGAACACAGCAGTGGGATACACGAGTAATGTGCAGTCTAAAATAATCATCATAGGATCAATGCTAAAGTGAGAATATCCCTCATATCCTGCTTTGTTAAGTCAATGTTAAGTACAGGCAGAACACTGGAATCACCCAGCTCCTCGGATTACATTCCCAGTCTATACTCAATCAGGAATTAGTTTGGGACATCTGGGACGAGTCATAATTTCCAAGAGGGTTAATCCAGCTTTCACCACCAGCGCTGCCGAATAACAGCAGACAATCAGGAAATACCAGGACGGGAATTATAGGAATGTAGTCTGGGGAGAGTGAGTCAGTGACACGGCGGAGTGTGTGTGTGTGTTCGGCAAAGTGAGTCATTGACCCTTGAGATAGAATCGAGAAGAGCTGGGTGGGATTGTGAGCTATGAGGAGGATGCAGAGAGGATCCAGTATGATTTAGACAGGTGGAGTGAGTGGAAAAATGCATGGCAGATGCAGTATAATGTGGATAAATGTGAGCTTATCCACATTGGTGGCAAAAACAGGAAGGCAAGTTATTGTCTGAATGGCGATTGATTAGGATTGGGAGACGTGCAACGAGACCTGGGTGTCCTCGTACACCAGTCGATGAAAATAAGCATTCAGGTGCACCAGGCAATTAAGAAGGCAAATGACATGTTGGCCTTCATAGCGAGAGGATTTCAGTACAGGAGCAGGGATGTCTTACTACAATTGTGCAGGGCATTAGTGAGGCTATATCTTGAGTATTGAGCGCAGTTTTGAAATCCTTACCAGAGGAAGCAGGCTCTTGCTATGGAAGCAGGGAAGGTACACTAGACTGATTCTTGGGATGCCAGGACTGAGGTATGAATAGAGATTGGGACGATTGGGCTTCTATTCGCCAGAGTTTAGAAGAATGTGAGGGGACCACATTGAAATGTATAAAATCCTGACGGGACTGCCCAGACTTGATGCAGCAAGGATGTTTCCGATGGTGTAGAGGTCTGGAACAAGGGGTCCCAGCTAAAGGCTCAGCCATTTGGGACTGAGATGAGGTGGAATTTCTTGAACTAGAGAGTGCTGAACCTGTGGAATTCTCTACCACGGAAGGCAGTTGAGGACAAATCATTAAATACATTCAAGAAGGAGTTCGATACATTTCTTATGGCGAAAGAGATCAAGGGATACGGCGAGAAAGCAGAAACAGGGCACTGAATCTGGATGATCACAAGTGATGATATTGAATGGCGGAGCAGGCTGGAAGGACCGAATGGCCAACTCCTGCTCCTATTTCATATGTTTCTAGCATGAACAAAAAAAAACAGAGGAAAGAATGTGCGGGTCTTGTGTGTAACTTGCTCAAATTGGGTTGTGATCCCCACTGTGCTGATTGAAAGACTCCGTGGTTTCGGGCCGCAGAATGGAGGGAATGCTGGCGGTGAGAAATGGAGAAGTATTCAACATTTTAAAACGGTTAGAAAACAAGGATAAAACAGGACAATAATTCTACTTCCACTAAAATCTTAAATTTCATATCCACTGGAAGTAAGACATAATTGTGAAACATTTTGAACGACTTTCCAAACACAGAATCTCCACTTCGCTCCAAATAATCTCGACTTTAAATGTTCTAATAATTTGACCAACCTTGTTTTGAATAGGACCTCACCTAACCTGTTGACACTTCCTTCTCTCCACTGATATTTGGTGTATTTATAACTATCGGTGCTGATGTATAATGTACAATATGGACCCAGTCCACCTGACACTCCCTGCGTTAATGCATTCATGGAAACCATGCGCAGTGTATAAGTAGTGGCCAATTCGAATCACACGTTTTACAACATTGCTGTAAGTTCATATTCTCTCCAGCTGTGTGACTGTAGAATTCCTTTGAATGTATTTGATGTGAAATCGATTGAATTAGCCCCTTTTGTGTTGGGTAAAGTATCTGAACCCAACTAGATCAACGCTAGCCTAGAGGTCTGTATCTATCGGTGAGACTTATTTAAGTGTCTGAACTCAACTTGATTGGTGGCAACCCAGAGTTACAGTTCTATTGGTGAGGTTTAATTAAGCTTCTGAACCTCACGAGTTCAGCGCTAATACAAAACTAAACACTGTAAATCATAAATAAAAACAAAAAGTGCAAGAAATACGCTGCACCTCAGACAGCCACAGTGGCGAGAGAAAAACAGAGTTCGTGTTTCAGGTCTGTGACCATTCACCACAGCTGGAGAAAGTTAGAGATGTGGAGACAGAGCCAGAGTTAATGTTTCAGACCAGTGACCTTCAATCAGAACTGGAGAGTTTTGAGATTTAAAAGGTTTTGGAGCAAGTTCAGGGACAGGAAAAAGGGGAGGTGTGAAATTAACAAAAGGGAAGAGCTGTGATGGAGTGGGTCAGGAATGATTAAGAGACAAAAGTGTTGAAGGTGCAAAGCTCAATGTAATGTTAATGGGCAAATTAGAAACAAAAGACAAGTCTACACAGGGTGCAAATGAAAATGGCAGAATCATCAGCAGCTGTGACGGGAGAGGGAGACATAAACAAAAAAAAACATAGTCAGGGGTGAAGGTCTAAAATTGTTTAACTCGCTGTTTGGTACAGAAGATTGTAAAGGGCCGAACCAAAGAAGAGGTGCGGTTATTTGAGCTTATGTTGAGCTTCATTGGTCCAGTGGAAGAGGCTGCAGATGGAGAGATCAGAGTGGGAGTGGAGCGAAGAACTAAAGTGACAGGTGGCCAGAAGCTCACGGTAGCTCCTATGGACTGCACAGAGGTATTCTGCGAAGCGGTCACCCAATCTGCGTCTGGTCTCCCAGTGTAGAGAAAAATGCATTGTGATCATCGAATGTAATATTCTAAATTGAAAAACGTACAAGCAAATCGCTCTTTCACCTGGAAGGAGTGTTTGAGGCCCTGGAAGTGATGAGGTAAAAGGGCAGGTGTTGCATATCCTACGCTTCCAACGGGAACGGCGCCATCGGAAGAGCAGTGAGTGCTGGGATGATGCAGGACTGGACCAGGGTTTCACGGAGGGAGATGTCCCTTTGGAATGGTGAAAGGGGAGAGGAGTGGAAGATGTGTGTGGTGGTGGGATCACTCCGGATGTGGCAGAAATAACGGAGGATAATCCGTTGACCACGGAGGCTTGCTGCCTGAAAGGTGAGGGCAAGGCGAACCCTATCATGGTTGTGGTTAGGAGGGGAAGGGGCGAGAGCAGAATTGTGGGAACAAGAACAAATGCTCTGGTGGCCATGTCAACCATGGTAGAGGGGAATGCTCGGTTGAGGAAAAAGGAAGACATGTAAGAAGCAATGGTGTGGAATGTGGTTAGTCATAACAGAAATGACGGAGAGAGAGAAACTGGGAGAATGGAATACTTACAGGAAGTGGGGTGGTAGCAATTGTAGTCCAGGTAGTTTGGGAATCACTGGGATTAGGGTGTATGATTGTCGATTGTCTATTCACAGAAATGTAGACAGAGTAGTCGAAGAAGTGAAGGGAAGATTCAGAGATGGACAATGTAAACGTGAGGGAAGAGTGGAAATGGGAAGCATTGTGAAAAAGAATTTCGAGTTCGGCACAAGAGCAGTAAACTGCACCAATACAGTCATAAATGTACTTGAAAAAGAGGTGACGGAGGGGAGCTGAGTCGGACTAGAACACAGAATGTTCCACAGATCCCGTGAAAATGCAGCACAGCTAGGACCGATGCGAGTTCCCAAAGCAACACCTTTAATTTGAAAGAAGTGATTGTAGTCAAAGGAGAAGTTGTGCAATGTGAGAACATTTTCAGCCAGCTGGAGGAGGCTTGTGGTAGATGGGGATTGTTCGGGCCTTTGTTCAATGAAGAAACAGGGCGCCCTCAGGCCATCCAGTCGGGGTGGAGGTGTGGAAGGATTGAACGCACAGAGTGAAAAGGAGAAAGGTGAGGCCAGAAAATTGTAACTGTTAAAATGGCGGAGCAGCATCAGAAGAGTCGTGGATTTAAGAGGACGAGAATGTACAAGCGGAAAACAAAGAGTCGAGCTAGGGGTAAGAACAAATGGAAAGAATAAGTGTACGAGAGCAATCCTGTTTGTGGAGTTGAAGGACTGAGGTAGAAGCAGGCTGAGCTTGACGGCTGTGGAGGGAAGATCTCCAGTGGTGCAGAGGTTTGTGACAGTCTGGAAAATGATAGATTGATGTTCATTAGTGTGGTCAAAGTCCAGGTGGAGAGAGAAGAACGTGTCCGCAAATTGGCGTTTAGTCTCCATAAGGTAGAGGTCGGTTCGCTGAAACACAACAGCGTGACCCTTGTAATCCAGGTTTAATGACAATCTTGAGGACGGATCTGAGAGAATGGAGTGCTGCAAGTTCAGAATGAGGTAGGCTGGAGTGCGTGAGGGGAGTGGAAAAATTGAGCCAGCCAATGTCACGCTGGCAGTTAGCAATGAAATGATCCAGAGAGGGTAAGAGGCCAGACAAATGGGCGAAGGGAGAGTGAGAATTATGAAAGCGGAATCAGCACGAACCTGGAGTTCTGCATCTGTGGATGAGATTGAATTAAGCATCTCACCCCAACTAAATCTGTGCAAACCTGAAGTTCTGGATCTGTCGGTGAGATTTAATTAGGTATCTGAACCCAACTAGATCAGCACAAGCCCAGAGATCTGCATCTACTGGTGAGATTTAATAAAGAATCTTAATGCATCCAGATCAGTGCTAACCAAGAGTTCTGTATCTATTGTCATTTTGCTACTACAAAGCCATCTCGACTTGCATTGACCTCCACTGACCATCAACAAGAGTCAGTTATATGGAAATAGAGCGGGAGGTGGGACAGAGACATCTAAGGTATAACTGATTGCTTGACGGGCACAGGTTGGGGTGGGATTCATTTTTTTTCAAGTATGCACCCTGGATACCCATGGAGACACCTCTCCGATACGATGCAGGTGCTTAGTGCAGACACAGGCTGCCAGCTGCTTTAAAAGAGAATTAGCCTTTAACATTGTCTATGCTGCAAACTAAAAAAAGATCCCGGTCTCTACCAGCCCCATAACATGGAAAAAAGAACGAAAGATGAGAATTCCTGTCCATTGCACTCAGAAAAGTGAATGGGTGAATGTGTCCCAATTAGAGTGAGGAACCACAGAACATTGTCAGATCCACAGCCATAGAGAAGCTCTGGGTTCAATTAGTTTCTGGATATTTTGACATCAATGAGAAAACACTGTCACACAGTTAAACAAGTTAGACCACATGAATAGCCGGATATAATGACTTACCAGGGATCCCGACAGCTGCCAGAATCGGGTAGTATATCTTTTCTACCGCATAAAGAATTTTCAGTATCTTAAGCTCAAGATACATTCTTCTCCTCTCGGTAGCTTCGCTGACTAGTGTTAGTGCTGGAGGTGGTGTTCTCTCTGACACTGTGGAACAACACATTGAAATGATTCCCTTATTAATAGACGAAGAAAACCTCCAGTGACACAATTCGGGTCCATGGAGAGTGATACGAGTAATGGCCACTGAGCAAACACGTTGATTGAATCCATGGAGACTGGTGTGATTTACAGTCACTGAACAGACAAAGTCAGTTGACCTTTTTCAGAGCAACACTCCTTAAACAATTAAAATTACTTAAGGAATGGAACATGGATGTACAGTAGTACCTCGCACAATAGGGACGGTATTTTAAGAACGATAGGGAAGGATAAACATTGTCAAACTAAAAGTATGAACACACTGATTGTCACTTTGTTTTCTTCAAGCTTGCCATCTCCATCACCACTCTTCTTTTCTCTGTCACTTACAAAGCCATCTCTGACAACTTTGTGATTCGCTCTTCATCCACATCTCCTACTGCCCTCCGAACCAAGATTGTTCTGTATCCATGCACAGAAAAAATACTTCGGACTTTTTTAAAACTCAAAACTTTGTCAATTTTCTGGATGCTTCTGCAGCTGTGGATCTGTTCTTCCAAAGAAACATAGAAACATAGAAGATTGAAGCAGGAGTAGGCCATTCGGCCCTTCGAGTCTGCTCCGCCATTCAATATGATCATGGCTGATTTTGCAACTTCAGTAACCTGTCCCTGCTTTCTCCCCCTATCCCTTGATCCCTTTAGCCTTAAGAGATATATCTGAATCCTTCTCGAATATATTTAATGATTTGGCCTCAACTGCCTTCTGTGGTAGAAAATTCCACAGTCCCAAAGCTATGTTGGTGAAGAAATTCCTCCTCATCTCAGTCCTAAATGGCTTACCCCTTATCCTGATTCGTTGACCCCTTGTTCTGGACTCAACCGCTATCGGGAACATTATTCCTGCATCTAGTCTGCCCAGTCCTTTTCGGATTTTGTAAGTTTCAATGAGATGCCCTCTCATTCTTCTAAACTAGAGCAAATATAAGCCTAACTTAACCAATCTCTCTTCATACTTCATCAGTGCCATCCCACTAATCCTTCTGGTGAATCTTCGCTGCCATCCCTCCATGGAAAGAACACCCTTCCACAGGTTAGGCGATCAAAACTGCACACAATACTCAAGGTGTGGTCTCACAAAGACCCTGTACAACTGCGAAAAGAAATCCCTGCTCCTGTACTCAAATCTACTTGCTATGAAAGCAGCATACCATTCCGCCTTCTTACCTGCCTGCTGCACCTGCATACTTACCTTCAGCGACTGGGGCACAAGGACACGAAGGGCTCATTGCACCTCCAAATTTCCCAATCTATTGCCATTCAGATAATAATCTGTATTCCTGTTTTTGCCAACAACGTGAATAACCTCACACTTATCCAAATTATACAGCATCTGCCATTCATTTGTCCACTCGCCCAACCTGTCTAAATCATTCTGAAGTTTCTCTGCATCCTCCGGCCGCACACACGCCCACCCAGCTTTGTGTCATCTGCAAAACTGGAGATATTACATCGAGTTCCCTCATCTAAATCATTAATATATATTGTGAATAGCTGGGGTTCTAAAACGATCCCTGTGGTACCCAACTAGTCACTGCCTGCCACTCGGAAAAAGACCCAGTTATTCCAGCTCTTTGCTTCCAGTCTGCCCACCAGTTCTCTATCCAAGTCAATCCCATGTATTTTAACTTTACACGATAATCTCTTATGCGGGAGCTTATCGAAAGCCTTCTGAAAGTCCAAATGCTCCACATCCACTGGTTCTCCCTTATCTATTCTTCCAGTTACATCGTCAAAAAATCCAATAGATTTATCAATCATGATTTTCTTTGTAAATCCTTGCTGACTTTGTCCGATCCTGTCACTGTTATCCAAATGCTCTGCTGCTGCATCTTATATAATGGACTCTAGCATTTTCCTTGGTGTCAGGCTATCCGGTCTATAATTCCCTGCTTTCTATTTCCTCACCTACAAGTTGAATGTCCTTGTCTCCAGTATTGCCCTTGCCTTCTCCTACCCTGGTCAATTCCCCAGGAATAGAAACAATTCCAGTGAACATTGGTCCCAGCAAAGATTTGATCGGAGCTGACGCACAACTGGTTCAGACATACATTGCCATATACAACTCTCCACAGCAAACCCTGTTAGATCTTGCTTCCCTCTCCAAAAGCAGTCCCAATCTCCAACATTATCTTAGAAAGCAAAGACGGCCCCCAGCTTCTTATCAAAGTTAACAAACAAAACGATAAACACCTCTGCCCTGTTCCTCCTACACACACCTCCGACAACAGCTCGGTGGAACTGAGCAACTTCTTTGTAACTAACACTGAAAGTATCTACGCACTTGAATTAGCCACATAACCTTCCCTGTTCCAACCCATCTTGCTCCAGCTCGGAAGCAGTGATCTTTCTTTAGATTCTCTTATATATTCCCTCAATTCCTTCCCGAGCTCATCGTGTCCATGAGTAAAACCTCCTGTTATTTTGAAACTATTGCAAACAAACTGTGACATCCGATCTTCTCGTGCTGATGTGCATGCTAATTGGCCATTTTAAGGACAGATCCACCACCATCTCAATGCCTTCACCATGAACAGAAAGGCCCAGCATCCCCTCAAGGCTCTCCCAGTTAAAGAGAAGGCCCACCATTAACACTCACACTGCCCATTTAAGGAAAAGCCCATCATCAGCTCCCGGCTCTACCGGTTAAAGAGAATGCCCATGATCAACACCAGGACAATATGGTTAAAGTCAAGGCCCACCTTCCTCTCAAGTACTGCCAGAGTTGTCATTTGTGGTTCTGTCAGTCTGTTCAGTTGATTAATATAGTTTCTTAACGTTATAGATATATGGGGACATCATTGAAACTTATAAAATTCTGACAGGAAGAATCATATTAGATGCAGGGAGGAGGTTTCCCCTGGTTGGGGAGTGCAGAACCAGGGGTCACAATCTCAGAATACGGGGTGTGCCATTTGAGATGAAGAGAAATTTTTCACTCAGAGAATGCTGAACCTGTGGAATTCTCTACCACAAAAGGCTGTGGAGGCCAAGTCATTAAATATATTTCAGAAGGAGATAGATGTATTTCTTGATAGTAAATGCATTAAGGGATGTGGGGAGAACGGGGAACATGATACTGAGTTAGATGATCAACCATGATCATATTGAATGTCCTACTCCTGCTCCTATTTTCTTTGTTTCAATGGCTACATTTTGTATAAACAACAAGTTACACTTTAAAGTGTTGAAGCTGCACTTTACAAAGTGCTCTGGAGAAGTTTATGCCCCCTTTCCTTTGGAAAAAGACAACCATTCCCGGTGCTACTTCCTCACATGTGCATGTTTAACTCTCTCTTTCCCTCCGTGGATCTTCTGCACTGCTGGAGAACAAAACCCCTTGGATATACCCTCAAAAAACGTGAAAAAAATCCATCCCACCACAGGGACAAGGCTTGTGCATCCCATATCTGTCCTTCAGCACCAGATGTTTCTGTTTACTTTTCCTTCAGATAATGATGAACCCTGCAGATCTTGAATGCAACATGAGTTCTAACTGCCTAGTACATTTTGGCGCATCAGTATTATTTGCCCTAATTGCTAAAGAGGCACAGAAAAGTTAAATTAATACATTTTTAGTCTGGCAAACTTATTATGAATCTGCAATCTAGCAAAACTTAATAGTGAAAAACAGTAACGGGATTTGAAATGATTAAGTTTCAGCAACTATCAACAGATCATAGAGCACATATCCACAATCAAATAGGAGAGTTAAAAGATGACTATATTGGCAGCATAAATTCTCAAACTGGTTTTCCGTCGCTTCCCACAACAATAAAAATGTTTGTGGCCATTAGTCATGCGACACCTGCTATTTTTCAACCTGAGAGTTCAAACACAGTGTATTTGGCAGCAAAGCAGTTCCAGCTAAACATATAGCAATGGAAGATGGATTCGGATTTTGTTTAGTCTCATATGACTAAGTTTTTGGTTTAGTTTTACTTGTAATTCTAGACTCTGATGCAGCTAGACATAAGGAATGTTCAGAAGATGTTCTTCCCAGGATGCTTTATGGGCAGACTTTAGTTGACTGAGCTGTTTAATGTGGGAGCAAATGTAGAATGTGCGATTTGTGTCTGGTGATTTATTTTTGGGCCCACTATGGAAAACTAGAGGCCAATGCAGTCTTATGATGAGAAGTGGGACAATGTAGCTTTGAAGGATTGCCATTGTCCTAAATTTTGAACAAGTTGACATTTGGAGTTATGATTGAATATCCTATTTCTGGGGTTCCTGTTCACGATAGCACGTGTCAGGCTGTAATGAATCAGCAAGGGCATTACATGTGACAGGATGCTTATCAAGATCTAAAACTCCACCCCTCGAGCCTGCTCTGCCAATCATTACGGTCATGGCTACTCGTCTTCGCCTCAACAGGCCACCTGTCTCCCATAACCTTTGACTCCCCAGTAGTTCGAAAACCTGTCTGTCTCAGCCTTGAATATATTGAATGACTCAAACTGCACAGCTCTCTGGTGTAAAAAATTCCAAGGATTCACGATTCCCTGAGAGAAGTTATTCCTGAAATGGGAGAAGCTGCATGCTGAAATTTTGCCCCCGAGTTCTATATTCCAACACGAGAGGAAACATTCTCCCAGCAATTAACCTGTCAACCTGCCACAGAATCCTATTTGTGTCAATAAGATCACCTCTCATTCCTCTAAACTCCAAAGTGTTTTGGCACAGCCTGCTCAACCTCTCCTCGTAAAATAATCCCTTCTTCCCAGGATTCAATCTCATAAACCTTCGCTGATGTCCCAGAGAGTTGGGCTGGTGTGTGAGAAAGATGTAATTAAAAGCAGCCATATGTTTTCTTCAAATATGTGGCTCACATTTGCGCAAAGAAAATTGCAAACATGCTAATTGATAAGTTAAAACTACAAGTGCAGAGTGTCAAGACACATCAACCAGGATTTGCGAATGTATCAGTTATGCTGGCTCAGTTGAAACTGCCAGCTACCCTACAGCCCAAGGGCCAGGGAGTCAGCAGGCTCTACAGGAACTGGATGTTTGACAAACAGAGAGCAACAAATTTAAACAAAAGGTGGAAGATGTTAGAACAGCCTTGCATGAACTTATGTCTCAGCCAATAACAGCAGTGTGTCTCATCCAATGTGTATGAATTGCAAGGAGCCTGAAATAGAGTGGGAGCTCAGGTCTGTGCTGTCACTTCTGGAGAGAAAACAATAGAACAAAAAAAATGCTGGAAATCGGAATAATTTGCACCGAGAGGTTACATCTGACCGTGATCCCGATTGTAATGAGGTGGGACCTGGGAAAGTGCTACAATAGCCTGTCACCACTACTCGACCCAATGCGAACTGAGCTGGTGCTATTTCTGTCTCCAATAATAGATCCTTGTTGCACAAGATATGGAAGCGCTGGTGAGCGGGTGATTGATGATACAGATTGGGGAGTGTTTAATATTATGTAGTGCTCTGTCTCCATTTAGCACATGCATGGTGAATTGAACAATGGGGAATACAATGCTAATCAGCAATATACCTGGACTCCCCTCACAGTAGGTTCAGAATTCTCCTGCTGTTATTCGCAAGAGAATGGCAGTGATGGTCAGTTACATTTCAAGTCCAGGTAGTTTTCTACGGTGTGTCATTTATTTGCTTCTTGACACCGAAACTCAAGACGAACATATCGAACTGCTCCAGGAAGTGCTGCAGCTTCTGAAAGGAACTGGTGTTAAAATTAACCCTATCAAGGTTACTGCAAACTGAAGCTACTTTCCTCTGCATTAATGTTGCGGATCAATGTCTTATCAACAAACAGTAGATTTGATCTGCAGCCTCACGCTGCCTGCTTGGACGACATTTTTGTGATCTTTTCTGGCGGTTGTTGGGCTGTCAGCGACCACTCACTCCACAATGTGCCAAGTTCCCTGAACCAGTGTATGACCTGCTCAAGCTCCAGGGCAAATAACTTGAAGAGAGCTAGGCAGAAGCAAACACCAAGGCAATCGAACAGTGAAAGGCTGCAGGTGATGGAAGCTACTTGCCTTATCTCAGCTGATCCAGATAAACCGTTCCACCTTGAAGTCGCTGCTGCGTTTCAAATCTTAGAAACATAGAACATAGGCTTTCGAACCTGCACCACCATTCAATATTTCTAAGGCTGATCAAAGCATGGCTGCAGTTTGAAGCCAAGACGTTCAGGACAAATTACTTCTCATTGAATTTTCCTCACGATTTCTGATCAGGGTGGATCAGACTTTTCAAGCCTGTGAGAGACATTAATTAGCCACGTTTGGGCAGTCCAGCAATTCACATTTATCATCGGTCTGCAACTACTCATTTTCTAACCTCTTAACACACCACATAATCTCTTGATGCGACAGGGATACAAACTTGTTTCCTCTGCAAGGCTGAACTGTTGGACCATGTTATTGATGGAGCCTGATTTCCTTAACACCGCAAAGAAAATAATCTTGGACCATATCCTGGGGAACCTTTCAAGTGTCCACTGCCTCTGGTGGAGTTTGATAAACCGCCGGTGCTTAAGGAGTCACTGCCAGATGGGGGGGATGTGTATATCTATAGTCTGCCTTTAGCAAGATGGTAAGGATGTATATGTGGATGCTCTGCCATTAACAAGATGGTGAGGATGTATATAACGATGGAATTTCCCCAACATGTTGAGGATGTTTATATAGATAGGGCGGTCTTTCAGCATATCCATGGATCTTCCGATATCTATGATCGTGAGGATGTGTATGTTCATGGGACTATCTTTCAGTAAGATGAAACAGCTATGACTGGATTTGCTGTGTGTACTCCTCACGATGTCAGCCAGTACAAGGGTAGCCCTCTTTCAGCTCAGTGGGTTGAGCGATATGCTTTTCTGACTGCTGTGAAGAACACATCATTATCTGGCCAGAGTTTCACTCCACTCTTAAAAGCATGCGGTCAAACCCGCTGTACCATAAACATAATTCCAACAGGTCAACGGGAAAACCTGAATACAAGCATCACTTTTTATTTCTTTAGGGCACGCGCCCAAATCCAGACAGGCCACATTGGTAAAGTGAAGACATACTAAAAGAGGTGGTTAACCTTCACAGAGAATCTCACTGGATAATAGTGCAGCTAACGAGGCAGCTCAGATAGGGCAGCCGCGGCAACCTCCCCAGCTCAATGTTCTAACCTTAGCAAAGGCAGCACCACAGGATTTGGGTTTAGTGTCCCCGCAGGATTCATTTGAACTTTACTGAAGTGTTCTGTAGTGGTGTGCCTCTGGCAACCCGCTGAATCAAACGACTAAATGGGCTGAGGATACGGAGGTGAACGGGACAGATCAGATCATATTTGAGCATAAACTGCACGATTGCCCACTGTTTTCTGTGTGTGTATAATTAGTGCTTGCTGAGGATGCCTTTCACATGTTTCATTCCTAAACTGCACGGGGCGCTTACTTCAACGGGATAATTTACCACAAGTGAGTATGATGATTGGTGACCTGGCATTGAAATACGTTGCCAATATTGTTTGGTTTGCTTGCAAAATAATCCTTCTTTTTACACTAAGCGTGCCTTTCTTAGCTCTGCTCCGTCCCCTGAGAGACCACGGATTCATAGAAACATAGAACATAAGAGCAGGACTCGGCCATTGGGTCCTTTGGACCCACTCCACCATTCCATATCACCATGGATAATCCTCTAGCTCAGCACCGTTTTCCCGCTTTCTCCCCATCGGCTTTGATGCCTTTAATTTCAAGAAATATATCTATCTCCTCCTTCAATATATTTAATGATCCGGCCTCCACAGCCTTCTGTGATAGAGAGTTCCACACAGTCACAACCCTCTGATTGAAGAAATGTCTCCTCATCTCAGTCCTAAATGGCATTCCCCGTATACTGAGGCAGTGACCCCCTGGTTCTAGACTCCCCAGCCAGGGGAAACATCAAGAAACATGTTAGAATTTTATAAGTTTCAATGAGGTCCACTCTCATTCATCTGGTGGGTACAGGCCAAGTTGACCCAACCTCTCCTCATACGACAGTCCTGCCTTCCCAGAAGTTAGGCTGGTGAACCTTCGCTGCACTCCCTCCAATGCAGAAATATTCTACCTCAGATAAGGAGAAAAAAACTGCGCATAATACTACAGGTGTGCTTTCACCGAGGCCCGATAAAATTGCAGTAAGACATCCTTGCTGCTGTACTTAAATCCTGTCACAACGAAGGCCATCATACCATTCGCCTTCCTGACTGCTTACTGCACCTCCATATTTGCTTTCAGTGACTGGTGTACATGGACACCCAGGTCTCTTTGCATCTCCACATTTTCAAATCGATCACCATTCAGATTATAATCTGCCTTTCTGTTTTTCCGGCCAAAGTGGATAACCTCACAATTATCCATCATGCTGCTGCTGCAGCTGCCATGTTTTTCCCCACTCACCCAACTTGTCTAAATCGCCATAAAACCTCTTTGCATCCTGCTCACAGCTCACATTCTCACCTATTTTATGTCGTCTGCAAACTTGGAAATATTACATTTAGTTCCCTCATCCAAATCATTTATAAATATTGTGAATAGCTGGGGCCCAAGCAATGATCCCAGCGGTACCCCACTCGTCACCGCCGGCCACCCCAAAAAAACACCTGTTTATTCCTTCTCCCTGTTTCCTGTCTGTTAACTAATACTCAATCCATGCCGGCATATTACCCCGAATGCTATGTGCTTTATTTTGCACTCTAACCTCTTAGGTGGGACCTTTTCAAAAGCCTTCTAATAATCCAAATACAGCACATCCCTAATCTATTCGACTAGTTGCATCCTCAAAAATCTCCAGTAGGGTGGTCAAACATGATTTCCCTTTCCTAAATCCTTGCTGACTTTGTCTAAGCCCATTGATGCTTTCGAAGTGTTCGGTTATCACATCCTTTGTCACAGACTTATGCATTTTGCGCATTCCTGATGTTAGTCTAACAGCATTGTAACATCCTGCTTTCTCTTGCCCACCTTTTCTAAAAATATTGGGGTTATATTTACTCCTCCACAATCTGCAGGAACTGTTACAGAATCCACAAAGTTTTGGAAGATGACAACCAATGCATCCACTATTTCCATGGCCACCTCCTGTACTACTCTGGGAAGTAAATTATCAGGCCCTTCGGATTTTCCAACATTCAGTCCCATTAATTTCACCAGCAATATTTTTTTACTGAGAATGTTTTGCTTCAGTCCCTCCCTCTCACTAAACACTTGGCTCCCTAACATTTCTGGGTTCAACTCCAAACAGTTGTTTTGGAACTGTGCACAGTTCCAGTGCTGGTTACCAGTATGGCTCAGTGATTAATGATACAGTCACTGAATGAATTGAGGCATTCCTATGCCGAACGAACATGGAGATCACTGCAGCACACTTGTCAATGGGTTTGGTGATCTACAGGTTGGGACCATCAGTCCGGGCGGACAGTGATCAAGATTCACATTTCAATGGAAAATCTTTAAAAGCATTGCAAAACCATTGAGAATTACACAGCAATTGCATAGATTTCATCACCCTCATTCAACAGCCGGGTAGGAAGTGGAAAAGTGTGTTGAAAACTTAAAACAATTTGTGCAGATCATCCAACTAAGGGTGCAACTGTGTTGCAAAGGTGCTTAATGGCGATGTATTCTAACCCACATTCCACTAAAGCAGATTCACACGGCCAAGCAGTGACTGGGCGATTAATTCTTACCCCAGGCCTTCTTAGGTTAATATAAGAAACACTATTGTTGTTGGGAGCTATTGCAGACACATGGTTTACTAATATGACTGGCCATGTACAAGCCTCTGATCAGCATGTACCCCAATAGAACATGCACACTGCAAATCAGATAAAGATTAATTTCCATGAAACGTTTGCATCTTTTGAATATTCTATAACCTATCCAAGGGAACTTTAGCAAAGTGTTTCATTTGTGGGACGAGTAATTCAGAGGTCTGGACTCATGCAGAAGCGTGCGCACAAATCTCACCGTGATGGCTGTGGAATTTAAAATCTGTTAAATCATTAAAATCGGAAATAAAGTGAAAATGTTACTAATGGTGAACATGAACCTTTCTTAAATTTCGTAAAATTCAACCGGCTGGCTAATGCTCTTGTGGGAAGAAAATCTGCCATCCTTACCTGGGCTGGGCTATATGTGAATCCACACCCACAGCAATGTGGTTGACTCTTAACGGCCCTCTGAAATGTATTCAGCTTTTTTTTAAAGAGCGACAAGAAACAAATTAGGAGACCAGCTGCCATAATCATCATTACCAGCTACGACAAAGGCACATCCAGACCAATTGACCCTGCAAGGACCTCGATACCAACATCTGAGGAGTTGTGGCAAAATTGGAAGAGCTGTCCCACAGACTAGTCAAGCGAGGGCCGAGACTCCTCCTTCACCCATCCCTGGTATGTCTCTTCCCACTAGGGGCTGCTGCACAGTGGCATATAGTCGGGATGGATTGGCCCTGGAAAGACGCAGCCCTGGATTCCATTAATTTTCTGGACCCCCATTATTTTTCATGGCTTTAGCTCACCTGTTGAATCAATACTCCTCCATGTTGGAATTCTTGGTCGAAGCAGTGTGAAATCAAGTGTACACAATGTAACCTGGCTGTGCGGACTTCTAGGCCCATCACCAAGAGTCGCTAGTTAACACCAACATTGACCAAGCTGGCCGATATAACTGCAGACTGGGCCTGCAACAGGCAGTGAGAGAGCCAGCACAATGAAAAAGACGACTTGAAATCGGCCTCAAGAAACTAACTTTTGCAGGTGCCATTGTCCATCATCACCGGTAGCAGTGACCACTGCACAAATCCTTGTGGAGCCGAAGTCGCTGAGAAGACCTTTCATCATATTGATTTGCATTACCACCGTGCAAAATGGGATAGATTCAAATCAGATCTAGCAGCTGAAATCTGGGCAACGACTGCAGTAGAATTGTATTCTATGACAAAGTTTAACCTCATGGCCTGGCATATTCCTCACTCTCCCTTAACAATCAAACACCTAGCCCAAGCATTGCAATTAGGAGTGTTGAAGCCATGCCCGGAGCAGCACCAGGCATTAGTAAAAATGAGGTACCAGCCGGGAGAATTTGCAACTCAGGAAGTCATGCATGCCACAAGGCGAAAGCAGCATTGCATAGATAGGGCTGAGCAATTCCACACTCAATGGATTAGATCACAGCTCTGCAGTCCTGCCGCATGAAGTTCTGAATCATAGTGGATGACTAAGCAACTAACAGAGTTAAAGGAGAAGGCTCCTTGAATGTCCCCAGCCTCAGTGATGAGGGAACGCAATATGTGAGTGAAAATGTAAGTTTGAGTGTTTGAACCATCTTCAGCCAGAAGTGCCAAATGTCTGATCCATATCGGGCTCCTCCCGAGTCGCCACCATCACAGAAGCCAGATTTCAGGCAATTCGATTTTCTCCACGTGATATCAAGAAACAGTTGAGAGGACTGGACACACCAAAGAATATGGGCCCCTGCAACATCCCAGCTGTCGTGCTGAAGATGTGCTTTGGAAGTAGCCATGCCTCTAGCCAAGCTATTCCAGTACAGCCACAAAACTGGCATTTGTCCGACAATGTGAAGACTACTGCACCATCAGTCTACTCTCAATCATCAGCAAATTGGTAAAAGGTGTCATCGACCATTCTATCAAGCGGCAATTGCTCACTGAAGCCCAGTTTGAGTTGTGCCAGCACCACTCAGCTCCAGACCAATACAGCTTAGGTCCAAACATGATCCAGAGGTGAAGTGAGAGTGGCTGCCCTTGACATCAATGCAGCAATAACCCGAATTGGCATCAAGCAGCCCTAGAAAAGCGAAGGTCAGTGGGAGTCAGGGTAAAAGTTCTCCACTGGCAGGAGTCATACTCAGCACACAGGGAGATGCTTGGGGTTGTTGGAGGTCAGTCATCACAGCTCCAGGACAGCGTTGCAGGAGTTTCTCCGGGCATTTTCCTCGGCTCAATCATTTTCAGCTGCTTCATCATGGACATTCTCTTCATCAGAAGGTCAGAATCGTGTTCACTGGCTCTCACAGCTCCTCAGATAATAATGCTGTCCATGCCCGAAGGAAGCAAGACCTGGATGACATTCAGGCGTGGAGTGATGATTAGCAAGTAACTTTTGCGCAAAAGAAGTGCCTGGCAATGATATCTCCAGCAAGCGAGTGCCTAAACATTGCCCCTTAACATTCAATGAAATTACCATCACCGAATCTCCAACAGCAACATCCTGGTGCGTCACCATTGACCACGGAGTGTCAGTGGAACCTGGCGTGACGGTAACATAAGTTATCCCGAGGGAGAATGTCATGTACTTGATTTGTCCATTCTGCTTAAATAATAAACCTAATATATTTATTGAAGATATTGTTCGTAAGTAAACATTTGTTTTACCCAACGTCTCCAGCCAGTAGTAGGAATAGGCACATTCCTGGGCAACCATAGAACATAGAACATAGAACATACAGCACATAACAGGCCCTTCGGCCCACGATGTTGTGCCGAACCTTTGTCCCA
>JARFOE010000051.1:3021773-3035663 GCA_031763465.1 Squatina squatina
AACCGGATCAAGGGCCTTGATTTAAGTGGTTGTAAACAGGGAGGAGACCACTGGGCATGCCCAAATGAGCTAGTCGACCAGGGAGAAGAGGTATGCGGGTTAGACACATAGTCTAACTGTTCTTTAATCCTCAGGCCGGTGACAGCCAATTTCACTCGTGTGACACTGGTGGGCCAAACCTATTATGTGATCACTGGACAATCAAACTACGCTAAGGCAGGCTTGACCTCTGAACTGATCGATCACAATGTAGCAATGACAAAGGTAACGCGGGCCTTAAAAATTGGAGATCAGTTCCTTCCCCCTTTACGAAGGAATGGGTGGATTAAAGAGATATTATCACTTGAGAACGCCGATACCGACGATTTATTGCATCAATTCGTACCCACTTTACTCCCAGATTTACCCCCGCGAACCGCCGATTGGCAAATGCTGGAGGAACAAGCAAGGGAGATAGTACACAAGTGGCATGAGCTTAAAAAGGACGTGCAGCGACACAAGGAACAAGCAGAGGAAGACCTCAGAGCCCGATCCTTCTGGGAAACGTTGTGGGACTGGGGACTTCATGTAAATATACATCCTTGGATCCGTATTATATCACACGTAGTAGTAGCAGTGCAATTTATAGTACTCTTTATTGTCGTAATACTATTCTGTTGCCTCTGTAGAGAATATAAACGGAAAACCCGAAGATGTAGCATCACCAAGACTATCAGAGAAATAAGTGAAAAGGGCTTTGCCCAGACTAGACTTAAGCCACGAATAGATTACGACTTTATTCTGTAGGTATGACTCGTTCTGGGTCATTATGGACCAGAAGGGTCAACAGGAGGGATTGATCGGGTGAGAATAGAGTGAGTTGCATAGACTAGTAAGAGGTACATCTATATTTAGCACACCTCAAAATTAGGTACCTAGCCACTGGCTGAAGGGATACCAGCAAGTGAACAAGGCATTCTGGGAAGCTCCTTCTCAGCTTGACCAAATACCACAAGATTAATTAAAACAGGGATAACCTGTCTCTTGTGATCTCTAAATAATGAGGAGTTCTCCAAGCATAACCGGATACCACAAGACAAGATTGAAACAAGAAATCACAGCTTGCCTTTTGTTCTACTTGGTGATAAGAAGTTCTGCAGCTCATAATGCATTAAATCACCCTGCAGCTATGGGGGGTGTGTGGATTGAGGCTACGTTATAGAAACCAGATGTTTCACAGCGCTAGATAGGTCAGCCGGGGTCATAGCAGTTAGTGATAAGATACATTCCCTTTCACACCGGTAAGGATGTAGCAATTATATGTTGTTTTCAGTGACTTTTATTGATAAATTAATCACTGTACAACATTGTGATTGGACGGGAAAAGATTAAGTAAGACACAGCAGTATTGTAATTAACCACTTTTTTGTGTATAATTGTACAACTATCGAAGAATCCTCTAAGACATGCCTGAACGGAGGAGTTTACGCATGGCTTCCCTGATCTCAGGAAATAAAGCTTACCTTTACTTTCAAGTGACCTGTCTGGAGTCTGTTATTTTTAAAGACCCCGAACACATTAGATACACTCCAATCCACAGGAACTGATCCAGAACCGAGAGAATTTTGGAAAATGATCATCCTGATGGGCCAAATGGCCTCCTTCTGTGCTGTACATTTCTCTGATTCTATGTTTCAATAATTCAATGCTTTTCATTGAAGCCTTCCGGCCGTTGGAATTTTGCCTTCCATTTAATATAAGGAAACATATACTCGGACAAGCAAACATGGAACTACAGGAGTTATTTTCGGATCTCAGAAAAACATTAAACCTAAGAATTGACCCACAGATTCTGAAGGTGTGGTTCGATTATTTTCCCGGTCCGCTGGAAGCGGATACCCAGTCCACATTCACAGTCCTTCCATCGGCTCAATTCCAGTTGATTCAATTTCTCTGAGGATGGGTTTGAAAAGTGATCTGTATAAATGTATAGGTTTTGACAATAGTGCTGTCTGTTGCATTAGTTCATTTTTTGGTCCGTGCTGTTCAATTTGATTCTGATCTCAATTTTGACAATAAATCAGTTGAAGGGAAACGCTGTTCGCCCCATTGCTGAGAGCCTTTATTACATTTGGGTGATAATTATGCTGTGGTATCAGGGAGGCACTTCCGGCTTCCCTTCACAATTTCTCCTTATTTTACTAACGAGAATAAATGGATATTTCAGAGCATTGAACATCTCCTCTCTGAACTGTCTCTGGGTTACTGTGTAAATGGCTGTGTTCATGCAGGAACTCAGGAGCAGAAGCATAGTCCCAGCTTCATTGAAACTTCCAAAATAGTTAAAGGTGGATCTGCGGTTATAGCGCCCTACAATTCGATAATATATGAAATACACGACCGCTGTCATCCACAGCAGGATAAAACTGCTGGATATTGCAAACAGTAAAATGATGGACCGTCTGCGGTTCTGTATCTCCGGATCCTTCTCTTTCTCACCATTGCAGCAGTCTCGGAGGCTCCTTCTGGCCCGACTGGCAACCAAAATGCGTCTGGCGGTGAGAGCATTAAAGAACAAAACTGAAAAGAATGGAAGCAACGGGGTTAACAGCTGATCGAACCAGGAAAATGCTATCCATGGGGTAAAAATAAAAAAATGCGCCGATACAAGGCAGCCACTTGGTATATTGTTAACTCTCGTCATAGGTACATAAATGAAGGCCCAGGGAATGTTCTTTAAACAGAACAGCAGGCTCACGGTGATGATAATTGCAGCTGCAGTTTGTTCGGTGCAATATTTTGTTTTCAGCTTCTGACAGCAAATAGCAACAAACCGATCAAAGGTAAAAGCGACGGTGAACCAGACAGAACAGTCTATGGCAGTTGGAGACAGGAAGAGAATGAATCTGCAAACGGAGGTGTAAAGCAGGAAAGAATCCCACCAATAAATGTCTGCAATCCGATATAATATCACATTACAGACAATCACCAGGAGATCTGCCGTCGCCATGGCCACCAGGTAGCGAGTGATGCACTTGGACAGTCCGCACTTTCCCCGGGACAGGATGACGATCGCCAACAAGTTGACTGTGAGAAATAGAAAAGAAAACAGAAAAATACCCAGCCAGACTCAAATGTAAAGAAGCAGCTTATTTCATGGCCATTCTTTGTTGAACATCGACGCTTGTGTTCTGCTCTCCTCTCCTGAAGGTGCAGGACATGCTGATGGAGGAAATTGTGATGCCTCATCTCACAGTTCAATCTTTATCCATTCTATGAGGATCCATAAAGCAGGAAATAGTGAGTATAAAGCAATATTAGAGATACTGATTCTAACATCCCGATTCAACTTGAACAGAAGAGAAAGCGACAGAATAAAAAAAAGCGAGAGAATCAACATAAGTTTGAAAGGCTGTGCGAGAAGAGAACACACCAAGAATAAGATGGGTTATGAGAGAGGAAAACAAGAATTGAGAGGGTCAGAGGAGGAGACATCACCAAGAATAGTAGTCAGAGTGACTGGTAATTAAACGGCACCGAGATTCCAGTGAAAGAAGTCAAAGCCAAGAACAAAGGCGAGCTCAAGAGTGAACAATAAACAATGCAAGAATTTGGCAGGTGAGAAGACAACACAGATGTTCAAAGGGAGAGCAGCAGAAGTAAATTCGAATTATAAATTGGTCGTGAAGATATGGAAACACAAGGCTATGAGGAAACAGAGAGAAGAATATACAAAGCGCCAATTGGATTGGGAGAGATGAAACAATCCAAAGATAAAAAGTGACTGGAGAGACGACAACATGGAGGATAAAAGGGACCGGAGAGAAGTCAACACTGATGATAAAAGGAAAGGGAGTGAAGACAACACTGAGGATAAAATGGACTGGAGTGAAGACAACGCTGAAGATAAAAGGGACTGGCGTGAAGACAACACTGAGGATAAAAGGGACTGTAGTGAAGACAACACTGAGGATATAATGGACTGGAGAGAAGTCAACACCAAGGATAAAAAGGACTGGAGAATAGACAAGACACCACGGAGGATAAAATAGAGTGGAGAGAAGACAAAACTGAGAATAAATTGGACTGGTGAGAAAACAACACTGAGGATAATTTGGACTGGAGAGAAGACAACACTGACGATAGAAGGGACTGGAGAGATGACAACACTGATGCTAAATAAGACTGGAGGGAAGAAAACACTGAGGATGTTTTGGACTGGAGAGGAAACAACAGTGAGGACAATTTAGACTGGAGTGAAGGCAATATTGGGGATAAAAGGGACTCGAGAGAAGATGACACAGAGGATAAAAGAGACTGGAAAGAAGACAAAACCGAGGATTTAAGGGACTGCAGTGAAGACAAACTGAGAATAAAACTGACTGGAGTGAAGACAACAGAGTGGATAATAGGGACTGGAGGGAAAACAATATTGAGAATAACTTGGACTGGAGAGAAGACAACACTGAGGATAAAATGGACTGGAGAGAATACAACAACGATGATTAAAGGGACTGGATGGAAGACAACACTGATGGGAAAAAGCGACTGTAGAGAAGACAACACCAGGACTAAAAGGGACTGGTGAGATGACAACTCTGAGGATAAAATGGACTGGAGAGAACCCAACACTGAGGATAAAAGGGACTGGAGAGAAGACAACACTGAGGATAACAGGGACTGGAGAGAACACAACACTGAGGATGAAAGGGCCTGGAGAGACAAAAACACTGAGGATGAAATCTACGGGAGAGTAGACAACACTGAGGTTAAAATGGACTGGAGAGAAGACAACACTGAGGATAAAAGGGACTGACATGAAGGCAACACTAAGGATAAAAGGGACTGGCGTGAAGACAACACTGATGATGAATGGCAGAAGCACAGCTATAAATACTAAAGATTAAATTCAATCGGATACGAAAAATAACTTTGATATACGGAAAGGAATGGAGAAGAAATCCTCACGGGCAAAAGTGAGTGAGATAGTTGACAGGAAGAAGAAAACATGGAGTGTGAGAGAAGACCACAGCAGTGAAGAAATAGCTCATTGCAGGAAATAACAGCCAGGATGAATGGGAATGGAGAGACGGCAGAGCAAAGATTGAAAGGGATTGGAAGGGTGGACAATATCACAGATAAAAGGTGTTTGCTAAATGTCAATATGAAGGATGAAATGTAGCAAGAGAGAAGACAGCACCTCGGATGAAAAGTTATCGGACTGAAGACAGCATCAATGATGGCCACAAGAAGTCCTGAAACTAACTTACCAGGGACTCCTACTGTTGCGAGAACAGGGAAGTATACAGCCTGTATCTGAGAAATTGATGTCCCATGCATTCTTCGTGTGTTGAGGATTCCTGTGGATATTGGAGCCGAGCGATCTGAAAGGAATAATGAGACAATGGAGAGAAATGAGAGTTTTATTTATAGTGCAGTGAATCCCCAATCATGCTGTTAGATTGCGTCCCGAAGGTTATTTGTTCCAGGTTGTGGAACAACCAATGTACTGAAAACATCTGGACCTTCACTGCGAAACTCATCAGACAAGAAGTCAATTAACATATACCAGATGTGTCACCTTTGGGAACAAGAGCTGCAAGTTCAAAGAATAACACAATATATTCAGGCTCAAAGCGAGCTAAACAACGTAGGCCATTTTGAAACCTTTCCTATCAATGAGATATTATTACTTGAAGTTTGGACACAATTCTTCGATTATCTCTCTTCTTCTCATATCTCCTCTCTCACAATTCCTCTTCCAAAGACCAAGTTATTATTGTGAGTTCCTCGCCCCTTTCTCCTTCATTGAGTCAAATTTTATCTCTTGGTATCTCTCCATCCTTGTTTCTCACATTAACTCTTCTCTCATTTTATCTTTATATTTTATTCCAGTCTTCTCTCCAACTCCATCTCTCCCGTGTATAATATAAATAGAGACAAGGCTGGACATCCTCCACTGGTCGGGCAGCACCTCAGGGAAGGCCATCGACCTGAAAGTTTAAATCTCTTTCTCCCTCCATAGATACTCCCTGGCCTGCTGCGTATTCCCAGCGTTTACATTTATATTTTAGATTTCCAGCATCAGCACTATTTTGCTTTAATCTTTCCCTTTCTTTCTTTCCCTTTTACTCTTTCTCGCAGCTTCTCTTCGTTTCTGGCTTTGATTCCCCACCTCTCTGATTTGCTCTGCCCTCTTTTCCAAGACATTCCCTCTGTCCTTCTCTCTCCATTCTCCAATTGTTCTCACTCACATGCTTTCTTTCATTCCCTTTTTTTCCCCAATGTCTCTATATTTACTTCTGCTTGTCGGAGTAAGTGGTTCGGAACATGTGATGAAGGAGTCGGAATGGGCTGCTCGTGCAGCCGAGCCTGCTCCCCCATTCAATAAGATCATGGGTGATCTTCTAACTCAACCCCATTTTCCTGCAGTATCCACACATCCCTTGATGACATTAATATCTCGAAATCTCTCGATCTCTGTCTTGAATATATTCAATGAATTGAAGCCTCCTCAGCACTCTATGGTACAGAGGTGTCTGGGTGATCTCGTACATGAAACACAAAAAGTTAGCACGCAGGTATTGCAATATTTATGAAGGCAAATGTCATGTTAACCTTTATTGCAAGATGATTTCAGTGTAAAAGTCGGGAAGTCTTGCTGCAACTGTTCAGGGCGGGGTTAAAAGCTGGCCTACATACTGCACACAGTTTTCCTCTCCATATGGAAGCATGGACGTACTTGCATTGAAGGCAATTTAGAGAAAGTTAACTCGATTGATTCTTGGATGAAGGGGTTGTATTGTGAGGAGAGGTTGAGCAATTCTGGTCTGTACTCATTCGAGTTCAGAAGAATGAGAAGTGGTCTTATTGATGTTTCTGAATTATGGATGATTCTGAGGTGGCTTGACAGTGTCGATGTTGAGAGGATGTTTAACCTTGGTGGCGAATAAAGAACCAAGTGACAGATTTTAGGTCGGAGGCGTCACACTTTTAGACCGAGATGAGGAGAAATTTCTTCTTTCAGTGGGACGTGAAAACTTGCAATTCTTTAGCCCAGGGATCTGAGTATCAGCATCGTGGAATATAATCAACGTTGAGAAAAACACATTTTTGATCCACAGGGGAGTCAAGAATTCTGGGGAACAGGAGGACTGTGGACTGAGGCCAAGGTGAGATCAGCCATGATGGTATTGAATGACGGAGCAGGCTCGAGGGGTCGAATTGCCTCCTTCTTGCTTTCTTTCTATCTTACTTTCTATCTTTCTTTCTATCTTTCTTGCTTTTATCTTTTCCTCTTTTATTTTTTCTTTCTTTCACCCATCATTTTTCTCTTTCTCTCCTTACTTTGCTCTCTCTTGCTTTTTTGCTTTTCTTTCTTTCCTTCTCTCCTTCTTTCTTTCTAATTATTGTTTATTCTATCTTTTCGCCTCCGTTTTTCTTTTTTCCCTTCTTCCATTCTTGCTTTGTTCTTATTAGTTTGTTCTTTCTTTCTATCTTTCTTGATTTTTTCTCAGTTTCCTTCCTGAATTCTTTATTGCGCTTATTCTTTCTTTCCAGCATTTTTCAGTTCTTTCTTTTTTAAATTTTTTTCATGTTGCATTTTATTCTATTTTTCATCTCATCTTTGTTTCTTTCTTTTCTTCTTTTTCGCTTTCTTTATTTTATGTATTTTCTCTTTAGTTATTTCCTTCTTTCTTTCTTCCTTTCATCTTTTCTTTCTTTCCTTATTCTTGGTCTCTTTCAATCTTGACTTTTTCCTCCCTCTCTTTTTTTCCTTCCTTTTTTCAGAATTTGCTGGTTTATTTCCTTTTTTCTTTCTTGCTTTACTTCTTCCATCGGTTTCTTTCTTGCAATTTTTTTTCCCTTCCTTCTAATATTTTTTCTCCATTTTCTTCATTTTTCTTTAGTTCTTTCTTTCCATATATCTATATTTCTTCTTACCTCCTCATTTCATTCTTTCTTTCAGTTTTTCTTGCTTTCACTATTATTTTCTCTTTTTCATTCCTGTACTTTTTCGTCCCTTCTTTCTTTCCTTCATTTTTTTTCTTTATTCACTTTCATTCCTTCCTTAGTTTATTGTTTCCTGCTTTTACTTTATTCTTTCTTTCCATCGAACGTTCTTCCCTTCTTGCTTGCTCTTTCCTTTCCTTCTGAGTTTCATGTCTTTTTCTTTCTTTCTTTGTATTTTCTTCCTTTGTTCCTCCTTTTCTGCTATTTTCTTTCTTTCTTATTTACATTCCTTCTTGCGTTTTTCCTTTTTCATTGTTTCCTTTTGTCCGTGTTTTCATTCCTTCCATCTTTCTCTCTTGTTTTCTCTCTTTCTTACTTTCCTTCTTTCTGCATTTCCCGGTTCCTTGATTTTTTTTTACTTCATTTTTTCTTTCTTGCTCACTTGTTCTGCTTCCTTTCGTTCTTTCTGTCCCTCTTTCTTTATTCTCTTCTTTTTCTGTTCTTTGTTTCCTGTTTTCCTTATTTCATTTTTATGTTCTTTCTTAATTATATGTTCATTTTTATTTCTTCTCTCTTTCCTTTTATCTTTTATCCTTTACTTTTTTCTGTCTTATATTTCTGTCTTTCTTGATATCTTTCTTTCTTTGTTTCTTATTTCTCCCTTTCATTCTTTCTTTCAAACCTTTTTCTGTGTTTCTTTCTTTGTTGATTATTTTCATTCTTTCCTTATTATTGTCTCTTGTTCCTTCATTTTTACTTGTATTCTTCATTTGATGTTTCTTTCACTCTTTCTTTCTTGCTTGCTTTTTTAATTATTTCTTTCTTTCATTCCTTCCTTCTTCCCTTCGAGCTTTTTATTCTTTCTCTCTCTGTTTCTTTTTTTTAATTTCTTTGATTCGTTTTTTTTGTTCTTATTTTTTTTTCATGTTTTTCTATTTTTCTCCTTTTGGGACATTTATTCCTGTGTTCCTACTTTACTTCTTACCGTTTTCCATCTTTCTTGCATTTGTACTGCCCTTCATTCCTTCCTTCTCTCAGTGTTTCTTTCTGTCCTTGTATTCAATCCCTTCATCTTTGTTTCTTGTTTTCTCTCTTCACAACTTTCCTTCCCTATTTCATTCATTCTTCATTTCCTTCTTTCATTCTTTCTTCCTTCCTTATTTTTTACGTGTTTTCTTTTTTTTCTTGCGGATTTGCTCTTTGTTCATTCATTCTCACTATCCCTCTTTTGTATTTCTCTCCTTCTTTCTCTGTTTCTTTCTTTCTTGTTTCTTCCTTATTTCTTTTTACATCTTTTCTTTGTTACTCACTTTCTTCCTTTTATTCTTTCATCACTTTTTTGTTTTCTAATGTTTATTTTATGTCTTCATTTTCTCTCATTCTTGATTTTTTTCTTTCAGTCTGATTTGCTTTTTTATTTGTTCCTGTTTTCTGTCGATCGTTCTTACTTTCAGCTGGTTTTTTTGAACTTCATTCTCTCTTTCCTTTTTGATGGTCACTCTTTCTCTCATGTCTCATTTTTCATCTTTCTTTCTTTCATCCCTGCGATTTTGTTCATTCTTTCTCTCCTTTTTTCATTCTTCTTTGCTATTTTCCTTCTTTTAGTCTTGCTTTCAATTTTCGTTTCTTGCTGTTTTCTCTCCTTCTATCGTTCTTCCATTTTATTCTGCTATTCTTTCTTTCATACATTTATTCTTTCTTTCATTCATTCTTGCTGTTTTTCCTTCCGTCTTTCTTTCATGTAGCTTTTTCTTTTCTTTCTTTCATTCTTTGTTTCTTCCTTTTTGTTTATTCAGAACGTAAGAACAAAGTAACTTAAGCAACATGTGCAGGAATATTCTATATGTCCTCTCGGCCTACTCCATCATTCAACAAGATCATGCCTGATCTTCCAGCACAACTCCTTTTTGATGCACTACCCCCATATCCCTTGATGCATTTAATATCTAGAAATCTACCAATCTCTGCCTTGAATATACTCAATGACTGATACTACACATTCCTCTGAGTTACAGAATTACAAAGATGCACCACAGTCTGAGTGAAGAGATTTCTCCTCATCTTAGTCCTAAATGGACTACACCTTATTTTGAGAAAGCTCGAGATCAAGCAGCCAGGGGAAACATCCTCGCTGAATCTCCCTGTCGATTTGTGTAAAAATGTTGTATGTTTCTATGAGATCAACTGACATTATTCTAAATTCTAGAAAATGCATGTCTAGTCTCCTCAACAGCTCCTCATAGAACAATCCCCCCATCTCAGCAATCAGACTTGTGAGCCTTCGTTACACTCCCACTATGACAAGTACATCGTTCCTTCGGTCAGTAGACCAAAACTGCACACAATACTCCAGTTGCTGTCTCATCAACGTCCTATAAAATTGCAGTTTTATTGCCCATCTTCAGAAACCATGCAGAGATGCAGATACAGGCAACAATCATTATATTGAAATGAGTCGCAGGGAGAGGTGCTCTTGAAAATCTGCAACAACCACACTCTGCAAAACTACAACAATTCATATCTTTTATCCACCTTTGGTCATTTGCACACATTCCAATCCTGTCACTTTGCAATCTGAATGTAAGCAGACTCACACTTCGCCCTGATTTCATCTCACGACTTTTCCCTTTAGTTCTCGTTATCTTTACTAGTAGAATGTGACTTCTTACCACCACCGAGTCTAGGCTGACCTGGCTACCTTATTGATGTCTTGTGCCTGTTTGTTATTCTGACTGATGAGTTGTACACCATGGTACCAAGCTGCAAATACCTGGCTTCTCACCACGTGTCACATTTATCAAGATGGTGTTTGGGCTTAATGGTACTCAAGATATAACATCTCTCTCCCTGTCTCCGTCATGGAACACTTCTTTGCTATTCGAAACTTAGCTATGTTATGCCAACATTCGGTCAACATAAGACATATGCTGTCTTTTGCACTAATACAAAGAGGGCTGTCAGCTGTGTGTTTTCTGTCCTGACAGCATTAACCGTGTTGTCCTTTTAACCCTACTTGACTTGTTGCTTTTCCAGAGCAATGCTTGATATGAAACTCACTAAGTTAATATAAAACGCACTAAAACCAATTTCTACCCCAACAGCAGTAATATTTCTGCACTCAAATCCCCTTGTAATATAGCCCCAGCTAACATTCGGTTTCCTAACTGCTTGCTGCACCTGCATGTTAGCTTTCAATGACTCCTGTAGAAGGTTACCCAGGTCCCTTTGAACATCAACATTTCCCAATCTCTCACCAGTTAAACAATACTCTACATTTCTCTTTTCCAACCAAAGTGAATAACTTCATATTTCGAGTTTACATTCCATCTGCCACGTTCTTGCCAACTCACTTCGCCTATCTATTTCCTCTTGAAGCATGGTTGTATACTCCTCACAATTCACAATCTCATCATCATCTTCAAACTTGGAAATAAAACACTTGGCACCTCATTCAAATCATTGATATCAACTGTGACTAACTGAGGCCCATGAACTAGCCCTTGAGATAGCCCACTCTTCCCAGCCTGCCAAACAGAAAATGACCCGTTTATTCCTACTCCCTGTCATCTGTCTGTTAACCAATTCTCAATCCATGCCAATATGTTACCTGCAAGCCTGTGATCTCTAATTGTGTTCACTAACCTCTCGAGTGAAACCTTATCGATCGCATTCTGAAAATCCAATCACACCATATTTCTTTTCTATTCTTCGAGTTACAACCAAAACAAATCCAACAACCATGTAAAATATGATTTCCCTGCCATAAATTCATGTTGAATCTGTCCAATGCAAACATTATTTTCGAAATGTCCTGTTATCACATACTTTTCCATAGATTCTGTCCTGCACCCCACGACTGATATATGTAGTTCCCTATTTTCTCTCTCGCTCCTTTCTTAAATATTGGGACTACAGTCGCTACATTCTTATCTGCAGGAACCGTTCTAAAATCTATGGAATTTTTGAAGACTGCAGCCAATGCATCCACTATCTCTATAGTCATCTCTTACAAAACGCTCAGATGTAGATCTTCACGTTCTGGAGATTTATCAATGCACAGTCTCATTAATTGCTCCAGTACTTTTTTTTTACTGATACTAATTTCTTTCAGTTCCTCCTTGTCACTCGTCACCAGTTTGTCCTTTATTTCTGGCGGATTTTTGTTTCTTCCTCCGTGAAACCAGGTAAAACGAATTTGTTAAATTTCTCTGCCACTATCTTCTTCCACATTATAAATTCAAATGTTTCTGCCTGGAAGAAACGCACGTTTGCTTTCACCAACCTATTCCTTTTTACACACCAATAGAAGATTTTACAGTCTGTTTCAATGTTGCTCGCGAGTTTACTCTCTTATTCTCTTTTCCCTTCCTTGATCAATTTCTCGGTCCTCTTTTGCTGATTTTTAAAATATTTCCATTCCTCAGGCTTAAAGCATTTTTTTTATCGAAAACTATGTTAAACTTCTCGTTTTAACTACGGGTGACCAATTTTCCTGTTGTTTTTTTTTGCCTTAAAGGATTTATGTTTATTGAAAGTTATGGATCCAGTCTTTAAATGATCGCTGTTACATGTCTACTGTCATAACTTTTAATTTAGTTTCACAATCTACCAAAGTTAACTCGCCCCCCAAACCCTCTTATCTCCCTCTGTTTATATTTCAGACCCTAGTTTAGGATTCAACAACATCACTTTCAAAACTAATATAAATTCTGTGATTATAGTGTCACTCTTCCCTAAAGGCCCTTTTGCAGCAATATTATTAATTAGTACTTTCTCATTGCACAATCCAAGATCAAAATAGACTTTGGGTTTGTTCCTCAACGTACTGCTCCAGAATACCTTCTAGTCGACAATCCAGGAATTCTTCCTCCACATTATTAGTGCTAATTTCGTTTGTCTAGTCTATATGTAGATTATAGTATCCCGTGACTTCTGTATGATGCTTGATATATGCATCTCCAATCTCCTGATTTATACCGTGCCCTGCATTACCACCACGACTGAGTGTCCTGTAAACAAGACTGCACAATGTTTTCTGCCACTTGTTGTTTCTTATCTCCACCCAAGGAGATTCTACATCACGATCTTCCCATCCAAGTCCCTTCCTCACCATTGAACTGACCTCCTGCTTCCCCAATAGTGCTACCCCAGCTCCATATCCATTTGGCCTTTCAATCCTAAATGTCGAATCGCCTTGAATATTCAGCTCCCAGACTATCTTTTCAGATTTGCTTTCATCTTGCTTCCTTTCTATCTTGGTTTCTTTCTTTACTTTATTCTTTCTGTCTATTCATTCTTTCTTGGTTTTTCACTTTCTTTCTTTCCTTCCTTCCTCCTTGCTTTATTTCCAGCATTCTTCTGCTTTCTAACTTTCCATCTTTGTTTTATTTCTGTATTTCCTTCTTACTTTCTTTCTGTTCTGTCTTCCTTTCCTTCTGTCTATTTCTATCTGTCCTGCTTTCTTTCTTTCCATCTTTTTCATTCTTTCATTCTTTCTCTTTCCTTCCTTCTTTCTTTTTTTCTGTCTTATTTTTTTCTTTCTTGTTTCCCATCTTGTTTTTTTCGGTCCTTATTTATTTGGTTCTTGCTTTTTGCTGTTTTGCTTGATTTTCCTTTCTTTCTTTGCTTTCTTCTTCCTTTCATTTTCTTTGGTTCCAGATATGTTAATTTTCTTTTTAATTTATTTCCTTCCTTCCATCTTAATTTTTGTTTTTCCTATCATTTTATTCTTTCTTGATTTTCTCTTCCTTTCTTTCTTTCCTTCCTTCTTTCTTTCTTCACTTCTTTCATTTTCTCTTTCTTCCCATCGTTTCTGTTTTTTTCTTTATTTCCATTTTCATTTCTCCATTTCTTGCTTTTTTCATTTGCTTCTCTCTTTCTTACTTTCTTTTTTTCTTGAATTTTTACTTTCTTCTCTGCTTTTTCCATTTCTTTCTTCCCCCCTTCTTTATGTGTTCC
>JARFOE010000051.1:4179541-4195196 GCA_031763465.1 Squatina squatina
TCCAATGCTGTAGTGCACTGTCAGCACTGTTAGATGAAACATCAACTCTAATGTGGCCATGGTCACACTAAAGGCCCCAGCTGAAAATGCATCATGAATGACGTCACCAGACTCGCTCCCATCTCATTGGGCCGGGTAACAGGCCTCAATAAAATAAATTCATTTTCAACAGCGGGATGGAGCCAGCAGCGGGGCCAGGACCTGACATGGCCACTGCCCGCAGCAGACCCGCCAGGGTAAAGAAAATTCCACCTGCTGGATCAAATGGCCAGCTTCCGTGCTGAAAATTTCTATGATTCTATGAAGGATACCCAGATCCCTCCGACTACCAACATTTCCCAATCACACCATTTAAAAAATATTCTGCTTTTCTAATTTTCCTACCAAAGTGGGTAACTTCACACACAACTCCACATTATATTCCATCTGCCATGTTCTTGCCCACTCATTTAACCTGTCTGAATCCCTTTGCAGCCTCTTTGCATCCTCCTCACAACTTACTTTCCCACTTAGCTTTGTATCGTCAGCAAACATGGAAATATTACATTCTGTCACCTCATCTAAGTCATTGACTGGAATTTTCCCTAAAAAAAACGGTGTTAAAAATGGTATTCCCGACCTGATCCCGCCTCCAACCTGCCGACTTCCGGTTTTAACGCAGGCAGGGCGGAAGACCAACCCGCTCCCGGGGGGCGGTACCTCATTTAAATATTGTAATGAGGCTGGAAGCCTCTTTATTAAATGATATTTTGAATTTAACTGCATGGTGATGGGTTTCACACAATTCCTGAAACCCAATAGTTAAACTAAGGCGGGGCTGCTGCACCCAGGAGGTAAGTGGCTTTATACCTACCTCCTGGGTCTGACTATACTCAGCACCTCATGAGGCCTCCGATCATCTCCCCAGGCCGCCGATCCCCACTTTGAGGCCCCCCCATCCACTCGACCAATGATGCTGAGGCCGGCCGTTCCCGATTCTCTCTCATCCCCACCGATCCCCAGCCGACATCACCGGCTGACCACTCCCCCACCGATCCCCCCTAGTGCTAGTGCTGTTGGGGAGGGTTTAAACTAATTTGGCAGGGGGACGAGCACCAGGATGTAGCATTAGAAAGGAGAAACAAGGTGCACAAAGGATTGGGAGGGACTGATAACACCAGAGTAAGAAATTGTACGGTATTAAGTGGGTTCAGACTAAGAGAGAATACAAGAAGGTCTAAAACAGAGCATATGTGTGAATGCACGAAGTGTGGTCAGTAAAGTTGGTGAGCTGCAGGTGCAAATAGACACATGAGAATATGGTGTTGTGGCGATAATGGAGACCAGGCTCAAAAAAGGGCAGAATTGGGTATTAAATATTCCTGGATATTGTGATATCTTGAGACACAGCATGGCTTCTGGTAAGAACTGTACTGCCCATGTGCTTTATTATTATATACATCAGTAGTCACCAGTTGGCGCTATTACAGATATAAAGGCCGCGGTTTCGCCATGGGAGGCAGGTTGGGTGCAGGCCACAGAGGAGCTGTGTGGAAAACGCACTCCCCACCATAGCCTGCCCTCCCCCGACGATCTTCCCATGATTGGCCTGGTTAAGCCCGCCGTGAGGGCTTCCCCTCCAATTAACTGGAAGCTGGACTGATGATGTCATATGATGACGCATCATCAGCCGGTTTTCTTAAAGGGACCATGGCCAACTCTTTTTCTGTCGGTGTTCTGCAGCATTCAGAAGCTGCAAACATTGACAGGCACTGCACCAAAGTGCCACATTCACCCAGGCTCTCCCATGACTCCCTCCAGATGCTTATGCACGCAGGAAGATCCTCTTCCCTTGCAATGAGCAGAAGAGACCTCCCAGGACACCAATGCAGCCTGGTTGCACAGTGCACAGAAGGGAACAAGCAGGCATGTTGTCAGGAGGACCTGGCTGCAGTGGCGCAGACCTTTCAATGATCTCAGTAGATCATGAAACGTTACTATAAAGCTACATTCAACCTCATCCTGCTGTGCCACTCATCACATTCCCATTACTCTGTCTTCCCTACCCTCCTCCTGCATATCCGTAGTCACACCAACTTAACTTTTACCTTCACCCATCCCACTCTACATTATCACATCTCCATCTCGCTAGTCACCCCTCACACTCACCCTCATCCTTGTCCAATCATACCAAGGCACAAGGGTAGTCACTTGGGTGTTTCAGGCAATGATCATGTAGAGTTTCTGGTGAAGAGTTGTCAAACATTGAAATCTTTATTTTGAGCACTTTGCCTTCTTGGGACAGATTTGTGTGCACATTCTGAAGTGGCTTAGTGAGTTGTAGTGAATGCTGAGACATAAGGACACCCCGCACAATGATGATGTGTGTGAAGGGAATAGCATGGGCATTGCAGGGTTGCTTTATGGTGCTGGTGTGTTGTGGTGCCATCCTGGCGCATCAATGAGCCTCAAAGACTTGTTAAGTGCCTCAACGATTTGTCCTGCTGCTTACTGTTGGGTTTGGTAAGAGCGCAGATCCTGACAGCTGGGAAACTGACAAGGGGGCAGGATCGGAGCAGCAATCGGACCTGCTGTTAATTAAGGCCATTTTGCCAGCGGGCCTGCCCCCAAACCCACCCTCTGAGCTCCGGCAAAATTGTTCAAGAAAGTTAGAGAAGGAAAGAAAGGACATGGGCTGGCAATATTGATTAAGGAGACTATTACAGTGCTGGGGAGAGAGGATGTCCTGGAGGGGTCAAGGACAGAATCGATTTGGTTAGTGTTGAGTAACAATAGAGGTGCCATTACACTAAGAGGTGTATTCAATAGGCCGACAACTAGTGGGAAGTATACAGAAGAGCAAATTTGCAGGGAAATTATGGAGAGGTGCAAGAACTATAGAGTAGTGATATTGGGGGAAACCAACTATCCTAATATAGACTGAGATAGTAATCGTATAAAGGGCAGAGAGGGGGAAGAATTTCTTAAGTGTGTTCAGGGGAACTTTTCTGATCAGTACATTTCCGGCCCAATGAGGAAGGAGCCATTGTTGGATTTGGTTCTGGGAAATGAGGTGGGTCAAGTAGAGCAAGTCAGTAGGGGAACATTTAGGGAACAGTGATCACAGTATCATAAAGTTTAGATTAGTTATGGTAAAGAACCGGGAGAAATCTAGAGTAAAAATACTTACTTGGGGGAAAGCCAATTTCAGTGGGCTGAGAATGGATCTGGCCCGGGTAAATTGGAATCAAAGGTTGGCCAGCAAAACTGTAATCAAACAATGGGTTGCCTTTAAAGAGGAGATGGTTCAGGTACAGTTGAGGTACATCCCACGAGGGGGAAAGGCCAGACCAAAGCCAGACCTCCCTGGATGACAAAAGAGATGGAGAGTAAGATGAAGCAGAAAAAGCGGACGCATGACAGATGTAAGATTGAGAATACAGGTGAGAACCAGGCTGAATGTAGAAAGTTCAGAGGGGAAGTGAAAAAGGTAATAAGAGGCGCAAAGAAAGAGTATGAGAATAGATTGGCTGCTAACTTAAAATCCATCTTCTATAGGGATATAAATAGTAAACGCGTAGTAGGAGGGATGTGGTCTCATAGGGTCCAAAATGGAGACCTATGCAGAGGGCATGGCTGAGGTACTAAATGAGTATTTTTCATCAGTCTTTACCAAGGAAGAAGATGCTGCCAAAGTCAGTGAAAGTGGAGGTAATTGAGATACTGGATGGGATAAAAATTGACAAGGAGGAGGTACTAGAAAGGCTGGCTATACTTAAAGTAGCTAAGTCATCAGGATCGGATCAGATGCATCCTCGGATGCTGAGGAAAGGTGGAAATTGCAGAGGTACTGGCCATAATCTCCTTGAATACAGGGCTGGTGCCAGAGGACTGGAGAATTGCAAATGTTAGACCCTTGTTCAAAAATGGGTGAAAGGAAAAACCCAGCAACTACAGGCCACTCAGTTTAACCTCAGTAATGGGGAAGCTTTTAGAAACGACAATCCAGAACAAAATTAACAGTCACTTGGACAAGTGTGGATTAATTAAGGAAAGCCAGCATGGGTTTGTTAAAGGCAAATTGTGTTTAACTAAGTCAATTGCTGAGGTAACAGAGGGTTGATGAGGGCAATGTGGTTGATGTGGTATACATGGACTTCCAAAAGGCATTTGATAAAGTGCCACATAATAGGCTTGCAGCAAAGTTGAAGCCCATGAAATAAAAGGACAGTGGCAGCATGGATACAAAATTGACTAAGTGACAGGAAACAGAGCGTAGTGGTGAATGGTTGTTATTCGGAATGGCATTTCCCAGGGGTTGGTACTGGGGCCACTGATTTTCTTAATGCATATTAATGACTTGGACTTTGGTGTTCAAGGCACAATCAAAATTTACAGATGGCAGAAAACTTGAAAGTATAGTGAACAGTGAGGAAGATAGTGATAGACTTCAAGAAGACATAAACAGGCTTGTGAAATGGACAGTCATGTGGCAGATGAAATTTAACGCAGAAAAGTACGAAGTGATACATTTTGGTCGGAAGAATGAGAGGCAATATAAACTACATCCTATAGAGGGGGCATGAACAGAGAGACCTGGGGGTATATGCACACAAATCATTTAAGGTGGCAGGGCTGGTTGAGAAAACAGTTAATAAAGCATATGTGATCCTGGGCTTCATAAATAGAGGCATTGAGTACAAAAGCAAGTTATGCTGAACCTTTATAAAACACTGGTTCGGCCTCAACTGGAGTATTGTGCCCAATTCTGGGCACCGCACTTTAGAAAGAATATGAAGGCCCAAGCGAGGGTGCAGAAAAATTTTACAAATGGTTCCAGGGATGAGGGACCTCAGTTACATGGATAGACTGGAGAAGGTGGGGTTGTTCCCCTTAGACCAGAGAAGATTTGATAGAGGTGTTCAAAGTCATGAGGGGTTCAGATAGAGTAGATAGAGAGAAATTGTTCCCATTGGCAGGAGGGTTGAGAACCAGCAGGGACAGACTTAAGGTGATTGACAGATGAACCAAAGGCGACATGAGGAAAAATGTTTTTACACAGCGAGTGGTCAGAATCTGTAATGCACTGTCTGAAAGGATGGTGGAGGCAGATTAAATCGTGGCTTTCACAAGGAAATTGGATAAATACCTGAAAGAAAAAATTCACAGGGCTACGGGAAAAGGGTGGGGGAGTGGGACCAGCTGAAGTGCTCTTGCAGAAAGCTGGCACAGGCTCGACGGGCCGAGTGGCCTCTTTCTGTGCTGTAAACATTCTATGATTCTATCCCCGATCCTCCCCTCCCCCGCTGATCCCCGACCGAGCCAGCCATTCCTCAACCCACCCCGCTTCCCCAGACCCCATGATCCCTCCCCCTCACACCCTCTGCTGAACTGAGGCCTATCCGCCAGCAGCCAGCCAACCTCCCAATCTGGCTGGCTGCCGGTAGGAATCCGAGGTTTGACAGGCAAATCAGGCCACGCTGTTAAAATCGGCAGGACCTGCGGGAAACTTGGCCTCACGGGTTTCCCGCCCACCTCAGAGGTCCCCCCACCCCTATCTACCTCGACAAAATTCCGGCCATTGATATAGATTGTAAATAACTGAGGCCCAAGCACTGATCCTTACGGTGCCCCACTAGTTACAGGCTGCTAACCCAAAAATGACCCATTTATTCGTATTTATTTCTGTCGGTTAACGAATCCTCAATCCATACTATTACCCCCAATCTCATGAGCCCTGATTTTGTGTAATAACCTCTTGTGTGGCACCTTATTAAATGATTTTTGAAAATCCAAATACACCATTGGTTCCCCCTTCTCGACCCTGTTAGTTACAAAAATCTATTAGATTTGTCAAACACGATTTCCCTTTCATAAATCCGTATTGATTCTGCCCAATCATATTATGATTTTCAAAGTGCCCTGTAACGTCCCTAATGTATTCTAGATTTTCACTACTACTGATGTCAGACTAACTGGTCTATAGATTCTGTTTTCTCTCTTCCTCCTCAGGGTTATATTAACTACCTTCCAATCCTTGGGGACTGTTCTAGAAGCTAGAGAATTCGGGAAGTTCAAAAGCATTGCATCCACTATCTCTGTAGCCACCTCTTTTAAAACCCTAGGATGTAGGTCATCAGGTCCACACGATTTGTTGGCTTTTAGTCCCATTAATTTCTCCAGTACTATTTCTTTGCTGATAAAAATTTCTTTAAGTTCCTAATTCTCATGAGACCCTTGGTCCCTATTAACAAGCAGCAATCTACAAAGGACAGCAGAGCAAGGTCAAGCTTCTGTAAAACCTTTTTCAACTTCCCACCCCAGAGAGGGGAAGCTGCACCGTTCCCAGAGGCACTGCAATGCCAGGTTGACTGAGCAAGCCAGTCCCATCTCCCAGATCAAAAAAGCACTTTTAATTTTTAGTCCCCAGATAGGGGACGTATCAGATTTAAAAATGATAAGAGCAGATTTTCTTTGGTTCAAAAATACAGTTTATTCATAACATTTCTAAAGGTACATTACAGTACAATCCAAATGTCGCAACTTAAATGGTACAATACAGATCACTTAGGTTAAATACTGTACATGCACTCCAGGGTGCCTTATTCCACTTACAGTCCAGATTACATTCACATTTAAAATCAAATATTTTCCTGACACATTCACCCAAGGAGGTTTTACCCTGGTTGTGACCACTTGGTGTACTATGGGCGGTGCTGGGAGGGCTCCAAAATGTAGCCTTTCCCCATTGAGCTTTTGCAGCAGCTGCACCAAGCTTCACTGCGTCCCTGAGCATTTAGGCCAGGACTGTGGAATGTGCCGGTCTGCACTGCAGGAGGCTGCCACATGCCTCAATTTGCCGCAAATGTGATGCACGCTAGGTTCCCCGCATATGTCATATATCTTCGACTTCCCCCAATGGCAAAGCTAGAAATGCAAACAAAGCACAAGGATTTATTTCTAGGGGTATAGAATTCAAAAGTGGTGAAGTTATGATGGCATAGGATTCTGGCCAAGCTACACTTAAGAGTACTGTACACAGTACTAGGGCACCCAATTGGTCTTTAAGTTTGTGGCTATATGGGACCAATAAGAGTAAATTTAGTGCCCATTTTGCACCATTATTTTAAGACGCAGAATTGGTGTGTTAGAAAACTTTTGGGGGGCAGATTAAAAACTGGTGCTAAAAACCAGCGCTATCGGGACTAATGACACTTGTTTTTTCAGTAGACCAATTCTGCGACCGATCTAAGGAGGTGCTATCAAGTGTCAGGCCACTTCAGCCCTTAAAGGTGATCATTCTGCAGACACAAGCAATGCTTAGGTCAGTCAGAGCATAGATCGCTGATGGGCGAGGAGCGATTGTCTTCGCAACTGCTGTGCTTGGCAGACATGATCGATGGCACCTTGGACCCTCGGGAAGCCGGCTATTATGGCGACGCCCACAGCTCTGTCTTGCTGACCTGGCATCTGAGGAATCACCGATAGTACCTCATTTGATGTCACCTTCCTGTCCGACCTTTTGGAGGATGATGCTGGGCTGTGGCTTCTGCCACCAGTGAGGTCGAAGGCTGTGGCAAATGAAGGGTCGCTGGGCGTGCTGATGATGACCAACTGGTGCAACATCCTGCCTGGCTTCATCTTGTTCTGAGACCATCTCTCTCTGCTGCAAAAGGATGCCATTCCTGCACATCCGTACCCACTCCAACATTAGTGCTGGCCCCCATGGCTGAATAGCCCGATTGTTGTCAATTTCAATTGCTGAGCCAAATGCAAACAAAAATCTTCATAATGGCCGTTCCAAGTCCCACACAATGAATCCAAGGCATTATCAGGTCTCAAAATGGGTTTTTTTGCAATAAAAATGGCGGGGCCTCATAGACATTCAAATTGTGCCCAAAATAACATTCATTCCGGGTGTCACCGGCCAAAAAAAAAACGGGCGCCATCACCGTCACTTTAACGCCATGAGAACGGAGACCAATTCAGCATCGGGCGGCTGCGCCCTCTGATGACATCAGCGAGTCCATTTTATGCCCAGCGCCGTGTTTCCAGCGCTCCCGCAGTAGCGCCGGCGTTGACGGGAGACCAATTTTGCATCTTAGCGATTAGCGCCAAAAACGGTCGTTAGCCCCCTAATACCCGTTCTGCGCCCATTTAGCGCTAGCGCTGAGGGACCAATTGGGCGCGCAACATCTCCATTCTATAAAAAGGACATAGAGCCACTGGAGGATTGTGCCAGACCTGAGAGATTACAACTATTGGGAAAGATTGAACAGGTTGGAGCTTTTATTTTAGACAAGAGAAAACATAAAGAAAACCTGATAGAATTATTTAACATAGGTTAAAATGGGTTGGACAGGGTAGATGTGGAGAAGCTGTTTTCACTTGTGGGAGAATCTAAAACTAGCAGTCATAAATACAAGATAGTCACTAATAAACTCAACAGGGAAACAAGGAGAAATTTCATTACTCAGAGATTGGTTAGAATGTGGAACACTACCTCAAGAAGTGGTTGAGGCAAACAGCTTCGATGCTTTCAAATGAAAACTAGACGGGTACATGAGACGAAAGGGAATAAAAAGATGTTGTGAAATGGATGATCAGCCATGATCTCATTGAATGGCAGAGCAGGCTCGAAGGGCCGAATGGCCTACTCCTGCTCCTATCTTCTATGTTTCTAAAAGCTGAGATGAGATAGAATGCGAAGAAACTCGTGCAGGGTATAAATACCAGCACAGACTAGTTGGGTTTAATGGCTGTATATTCTATGTAGTCAGAACAAAGGGGAGAGCTTGTAAAACAAACAGAGTGGAGAGGAAGTATTGGTGGAATCATTTGTAGCCTGCTTAAAAAATGGTAGGCTGAGATGAAGTAAGGTGGGAGGAGGCTTGTAAGGAGCATATGTTCCATTCACCCATCATCTCGTGCTCGCTGACGTACATTGGCTCCCGGTGCGGCAATGCGCAATTTTAAAATTCTCATCCTTTTTTCAAATGCTTTCATGGCCTCGTCGCTGCCCAGCTCCGTAATCTCCTCCAGTCCTACAAGCCCGTGCGATTGCTGCGCTCCTCAAATTCCAGGATATTGCACATCCCCGATTTTCACTGCTCCCCCATTAGTGGCTGTGCCTTCAGCTGCCAGGACCATGGCTCTGTAATTCCCTTACCAAACCTCTCTGCATTTCTACCTCTCTCTCACCCTTTAAGACACTCCTTAAAACCTACCACTTTAACCAAGTTTTTGTTCACCTCCTCTAATTATGACCTCGTGAGCAGCCCTGATTTTAATCGCTCAAACATCGGTGGCTGTACCTTTTGCTGCCCAGGCCCTAAGCTCTACAATTCCCTCCCTAAACGTCTCCACCTCACTGTGGGTGCCCAATTGATTCTCCAGCGCTTGCGCTAAATGGGCGTAGAATGGGTCTTAGGGGTCTAACGCCCGTTTTTAGCGCAAAATTTTAAGACGCGAAATTGGTGTAAATTTAACGCCGGCGCTAAATGAGCGCTAATGCAGGAGTGTTGAAACCGTGGTGCTGGGCATAAAATGGACTCTGACGTCATCAGAGAGCGCAGTGCCCAAAATGGCCGCCCAACGCTGAATTGGGCTCCATTTCAATGGCGGTAAAGTGGTGGTGACAGTGCCTGTTTTTTTGGGTGGTGACACCTGGCATGGATGCTATTTTGGGCGCAATTTGAATGTCTATGAGGCCCTACCACTCTTTGATCAAGCTTTAGGTCACCCGCCCCAACATCTTGTGAAATTGAGGAGGACAAGGAAGGGTAATGTACCACGATCACAGTCCTGAATTTCATTCCTGGTTTTCGGCAGAATTTTTTGTTGTTTAAGCCAAATATTTTCTTGGGTTCAGTGTCAATGGTCATTCGTGTAAGCAGGTTTCATGTCCATCCCACAAAGGGCACCTTAACTTCAATCTCTAATAAGTATCTCTGCTTATGCAGAAGTGCTACTTAATAGTTTAAAAAGTAATATTGCATTTCACTAACAAATTACTGAATACAATTGTGACTTGGTAATCTGAATTATAGCACCATGACACATCATGTTGTAACAATCTTTGGATGCGTTACACTTACAGCTGCAATGTTGTCATGCGGTTTTGCTTTGCACCGGTGCTAGGGGGCAGCCTGAAAAAAGAGTAAGGACCTAACTTGACACAGGAGTGGAGTAGACCGAGATGCCACTTCATGTTGTAGCCAGTTCTGGTCTTTAAGGCCCGTAATTTGTGGTCAGCAGCAAAGCAAAGGCGTTTGTCACTGGGCCTGAAGAAAGCTGCCCACTGAGTTCTTGTGGTCTCTGTGGCAGAGTTTGCCTTTTTCGATGCCTAATTGATTGCAGCGCTCTGTAGTAGGAGTCCCTAGTGCGATTTGCTGTGACATCAACAGGCAAGTTCAAAAATACATTTTGCATTTTCAAAAGAAACAAGGGGCGGGGGGGCCCAATTAGAAGTTGTAGACTGTCGCGAATCGGGCGCCAAATGGGCGTTAGAGCCCTAACGTCGGCTGGTGGCGTCTGCATCATAGTGTAGAATTCGGCAGAGGCTGACACTGGCGTTAAAACGGCGTAGAAGGCTGGGTGCTGGTGGCGGCCGTCATGGCGGTGGCAGGCGTCTATGACGTCATCAGCCTATGCGCCGCCGATTCTACACCTAACGTTCTATATTGGCTTGGGCCAGCATTGTTTAAGGAGGGCGCTGAACACACCTGTTTTTTTCAGTGCAGAACACCTCCATCTTGTCCAGGATGGCGGTATTTAAAGGAGCCTATCTGGCAGCCATTTTAAATCAGCAATTCTGGCTGCTGCTGCTGTGCTGGTGGAATACAAGTCTCAGGGATCTCAGTAGAACGTCAGGATTAGTGGGACATAGATTTCGGACTTGCCTATAGCACTCTCATGTCCCTGTATTAGGTTGTAGTACATTATGGGTGCTGCCTTAGCGGTGGATATAGAACTTCACTGTCATCACATGATTTATCATAGAGGGAGATGTCGGCTTCACATGCAGCGGAGCAAGATAAGGCGCATGCAAAATGCACTGAGGGCTGAGGAGCCAGAGGTTCATGTAAATGGGCATGGTCAGGGAAAAGCTGACACAGCCACCTGAAGCAGATCAGCAACAGGAAAGGCAGAATGCAGCTCCTGGTAGAAGTGGGCGAGGCCAGGGCAATAGGAGTAGATATGCTCTCAGAGTATTCTGTCCACATTTCACCTATCTCCAGGTGAAAGATGAGCAATGTCTGCAAAGACTGCACTTCAGGAACGACGTCATCACGGAGCTATGCCAACTATTTCAAGGTGACCTTCAATCTTACAGCAGGGCTTCAATGACTCCATCAGTGGCAGTGAAAGTTACCATTGCCCTCAATTTCTATGCAAATGGGTCATTTCAGGGCGCAACCAGGGACATCTGTAACATCTCTCACTATGCTGTACATTGCTGCATCAGACAGGTGACTAAAGCTCCATATCGAAAGAGGAGGCAGTACCTCTCCTTCCTAATCACCAGGCAGGATCAGCAAGAGCGAGCTGTTGATTTTGCCCGTATCACGGGTTTCCCCAAGGCTCAGGGTGCAATAGATTGTACCCAAGTTGCCCTCAGGGCACCAGAGCAAAATCCTGAGATCTTCCGCAACAGAAAAGGCTACCATTCCCTGAACATTCAGCTGGTGTGCAACCACACACACGAAAAATCCTTATGGTGGATGCGCGGTACCCTGGCAGCACCCACGGTGCCTTCATCCTTAGGCATGCCAGAGATGTTCCAGCCACCACTCTCTCCAAGGATGGATCCTTGGCAACAAGGGATACCCACAGGAAACATGGCTCATGACTCCCCTGTGAAACCCCAATACTGCAGGCGAGCTTTCATACAATGAAAGCCATGCTGCCACCCGCAATCTTGTTCAAGCAGAGGTTTCGGCGCCTTGACTGTTCGGGTGGCTCCTTGCAGTACTCGCCTCACTGGGTCTCCCAGTTCACCGTCGTCTGCTGCATGTTGCATAACCTTGCAATCATGCGGGCACAGCCACTTGAAGTGGAGATGCCAGAGGCAGATAATGAGGATGAAGAGAAGGAGAATAAGGAGCTGGAGGAACAACTTGCGGATCATCTTCAGGAAGTGCAAGAGGTCCCTAAGGAATGAAGAAGGGGGGGAGGAGGCACCGACCTCGATGTTACCCTGCCAGGGAAGCTAGAGTTAAACTCATTAGAGATAGATTTAGTTAAACGTCATGAGTGTTCCATTCCTTCTATGCCTCAACTAGGAGGTAGTGTGTTGGCCCGAACCATTGGCACAACAAACCTTGAGAAGGAAATGCATCATACAGTCAATAAAGGAAAAGACATTTAATCACAACATAAACTTTCAAACAAAAGGAAAAATCAATTACCCACCCGTTGTGAGAAACTGTACCTCCCCTTTCCTTAATGCCTATCCAACTACTTCTCCTTGGTGGGGGTGGTGTGGCTGCAACATGGCTGACACCAGGTTGCTGTGAGTCTGGAGCGGTAGCTACAGATGGCCCTCTGGGACACCCTCGGCGAGCTTTAACCCTGGAAGGGTCGGCTTCAGCTTGCGGAACCGGAGGGGTTGTTTCGGCAGGCTGGGGCTCATTGGTCCCAGGCCTGAGTAGTGTCAATGATGGCGTGCAGCTGCAACGAACAGGAGTGCTGCCATGCTGAGACAGCGCAGCAGGGTCCTGCTTGGATGAGTCAGTGACCTTTCCCCGGGAAAGCATCATCAGCATCCACACTAGTTGGAGAGAGGTCAGACTGGTGGAGAGCCATTGCACCGTTGGGCCCCCGGTCTCCTGTGATGGACCCAGTGGCGATAGCGGCAGTCAGTACTTGCATGGCCTCCAACTGAGACTGCCTGAGAGCATCATCATCATGGATACCAGCTAAAACTTCCTGCAAGGCATTTGCGACCCCTTGCACACATCATTCTGAGCTTGCCTGAGAGCAGCCTCAGCATGTGTGCTAACAACCAGTGTTTCCACTGCAGCAGCAAGCCGTCGCGTTGCCTCGGCCTGTGCCACAATGATGGTCGGATCCTCACGTCCGCTCTATGAATCTAATATTGATTGCACGCTCCCAATGAGAGGCTGCAAGGTCTGCGTAGAGCTCTGCATGCTGCAGGAAGCGGACAACTCCACGCTCCTCACCACTTCTACAAGACTCTCGGGCACCCTTGCCATTGACGCAGTCATCTGCTCTTGCATCTGAAAGACTCTTTTATTGACAGACGCCCCGCCCAGGTCCTCATCTGAGCCATCGGAAGCAGCGTTGATTGGCCAACTGACCCTCTGGACAGCTGAAACATCAGCTTCCCTTGGCCTCGCACCCTGCTGGGACACTGTGCTTCACCCAGTGCTGACCCGTGGCGGGACCTAACCTCTAAATTACACGAAGTGGAAGTATCTAAGCTGGCGAATGATGCTGCTGGACGGTGTTCCCCCTCCTCCCACTTGCCCCTATCATCTTCCACAAGCTCCTCCAAGTCCATTACAGTGGATTCTTCATCAGCAATGTCTGGTCCTTCCTGTGACTGCGTCCCTTCCTCTGCAGGCACATCAAGCTCTGGGGATGAGTGATCGTCTAAAAAGAGGAAGGGGAGGCCACATACATGAGGGTGAGGGGGGATGGGTGGCGGCATGGGGCACGTCTTCCTTCCACCATTACAATGGACTGCATCTTGAGGCGAGAGGGTCACAAGCAGAAATGCGACACATGCACACATTCACTTACCATCATCTGCAGCAGTAGGAGGCACACCACCACCTGCAACTGGATGGCCCATGTCTCCTCCCAGTATCCTGGCAATGTCCTGCTCGATGTCAGATAGTGTAATGGTATCCGCCTCGCCTCCAGTTCTGTTCCTCGCTAGTTGTGCTACATGTAATAGGAAAAGCTACAGACTATCACATATATCTACCCGCTGCATGTCATGTCCAAGAAGCTGTGCCATTTGTTTCAAGGCCACAAATAATGATGCATGCATGTAGAACAGATCAAAGTTACATGATGTTGACATAGCCGCCCCCATCACAGGACTTTGATCACACTTGTACATTTGTATATTGAAGACAAAATGACACTTACTTTGACTTCACGACTAAGGTCGTTAAACTTTTTACGGCACTGATGTCCTGTTCGTACAACCACATCCGAGGTGGACATCTTCGTTGCTATCTCACTCCATAAAGCCCTCAGCATTTGTGCACTTCCCCTTTGGCCCCATTTTGCAAAGAATCGTGCCACCCTCCTCTCTACTGAGGACACCAGAGTCTCCAGGGCCGCATCAGTAATCTTGGGGGCTCTGGCCCCTCTTCCACCTGCTGTCATTCCTGCAGTCTGAACGGCTTCACAAAGTCGCAGCACCCACTCCAGCAATAGCTCCTCTTTCAAAACAAGAACTATGGACTGACCTGAGCAGTGGGTTACTGAGTGCAAACATTGCTTTTAAGGGTTCAGGTGAGCTGGTAAGTAATTGATCCTTATGAGGTAGTTCAGTGAATTGGTCCCGTGGAATCTATCCCGCCCACTTAACATCGCACCTGCATCCATTTACACTGATTTTAAGATCCATTTCGACCCTGCCTGAAAAATTTTTTTTAAAAAGGGACCAATTCTGCAGTTTAAGAGAACGGCGCAAAAAACAGCCCTATTTGGCACCTTAAGTTACCAGCACGGTGCAATCCAACTGGGCCCCCAAGGTCTTTGTCCAGTTAATGCATGAAAGGAAACAAGCAAAATTACAGTTAATATCACATTAAAACAATTATATTATGAAGTATTAATTTAAAACCATAAACATGAGTGAGATATGTCAGGCATTACATGTAAATAAGCAAAGCATCTGTAAGAATGCCGCAAACATACATGATTTGGGTTTGAAATATTCTGGGCACCCAATTCTCACTCCGGCGCCAGCATTAAATGGGCACGGAATGGGCGTTAGGGGTCTAACGCCCGTTTTCAGCACTAAATTAAAATTTGCGAAATTGGCCTCAGTTCAGCACCGGCGCTAAATGGGCGATAAAGCGGGAGCGCTGGAAACGTGGTGTTAGGCGCAAAACGGCCTCCGTGACGTCATCAGAGGGCGCAACGCCCAAAATGGCCACTCGACAAAGAATGAGCCTCAATTTCCTTGGTGCTAAACTGGCGCTGACAGCGCCTGGTTTTTTTGGGGCGGTAACACCCGTGCTGATATTTCTCTTAAGGCGCAAAATCATTGTCTATCATGCCCCACCATGTTTACCGCAAAAAGCCCCATCTGGAGACCTTATAAATCGTTGAAATCGTGTGCGCGACTTGGAACGGCCATTTTTATGATTTTTGATGATCTTGGATGACCTCTTGAAAAGGGCTATTCGGCCATGGGGGCCATCACTAAAGGTGAGGTGTGGACGGACGTGCAGGGATGGCTCCTTTTGGAGCAGAGAGACAAGTCACACTGATAGTGACCTTTGCCTGACCCTTTCGCTTTGTGACCATTCTGACTATTCAACCACGGGGGTATTGGGGGTACGGTATTGATGTGGATAGAGAATTGGTTGGCAGACAGGATGCAAAGAGTCGGAATAAACGGGTCCTTTTCAGAATGGCAGGCAGTGACTAGTGGGGTACCGCCAGGCTCAGTGCTGGGACCCCAGTT
>JARFOE010000051.1:4469699-4484603 GCA_031763465.1 Squatina squatina
TGTGCACTGACCATAGAACTATAGAAGTTAACAAGGCCAACCGGCCCATTGTGATCGTGCCAGCTCTTTGCTAGAGCAATGCCAAACCAGTCCGACTGCCTTCCTCTGTCCACATGTCTTCCACTGCCTCAAATAGTGTAACTACAACAGTTGATTTGACCCAGCATCCACAGCCTTTTGAGAGAGAGCGTTCCAAATTATATTACCCTTTGTGTGGAAAATGTACACTCCTTAATGGCCTCGCTCTAATTATAAGATTGTGCCCCCTTGTTCTGGAATCCCACACCAGAGGAAATTGTTTCTCTGTATCTACTCTGTCGAATCCCTTTATCATTTTAAACACCTTGATTGGATAGTCCCTCAACCATCTAAACCCAAGGCAATACAAGCCAAGTTTGTGCAACTAGTCCTCGCAATTTAATCCTTTAAGCCCCGGTATCATTCTAGTGAATCCGCGATGTACCCCCTCCAAGGCCAATATATCCTTTACCGAGAGTCCAAAAATTGAACTCAGTACAGTACTCCAGATGTGACCTGAGCAAGGCTCTGTACAACTGAAGCGTAACTGCCTCCCCATTATATTCCATCCCAATTATATAGCACAGTTCATTCGTATACTACGAAGCTGACTGCCCAGCGAAAGGTACGAACATGACCACGACTCATGGTGAATCCATGAGTGCAAAAATGAGCAAAGGCTTGGTAGCTACTGGCTGGGGAGGGGTATCAGAAGCGGAGTGCACCTCAGCCATCCTTGCTACCTCCTTTGTGGTTGGTTGGAGTGTGGCATTGTCAGCAACTGTGGGGAGGAAAAATATCTTTTCAACTGGAATGGTGGTGAGGTTACCAATGGAAACTACAATTAAGAAGGTCCAATTATTCCCCTCCTAGAGAGCTAACAATGTACTTTTCTGTTTGAACCCTAGCTGATTTTTTCCCCTTCCTAGCCCAGGGGCAATGCATGTCTGTTTATCCAGTTTGCCTGTTTATCTATCTTTATATCTGTCGATTTATATTAGATATGCCCATTGTTTCCTGTTTGCCTTGTCAATGTACCTATATTTCTCTAATAACAAGAGTATTTTATCATTTAGAGTGCATAACAATATCTATCTATAAAAGAAAATAAACGAAAGACTTGCATTTCTATAGCGCCTTTCACGACCACCGGGCATCTCAAAGTGCTTTACAGCCAATGAAGTACTTTGGGAGTGTAGTCACTGCTGTGATGTAGAAAGCGCAGCAGCCAATTTGTGCACAGCAAGCTCCCACAAACAGCAATGTGACAATGAGCAGATAGTCTGTTAAGAGATGTTGATTGAGGGATAAATATTAGCCAGGACACTGGGGAGAACTCCCCCTGCTCTTCTTCAAATTGTGGCCGTTGGGATCTTTTACGTCCACCTGAGAGAGTAGACGGGGCCTCGGTTTAATGTCTCATCCGAAAGATGGCACCTCCGACAGTGCGGCGCTCCTTCAGTACTGCCGCTCCGACAATACAGCGCTCCCTCAGTACTGCCCCTCCAACAGTGCAGCGCTGACTCAGTACTGCCCCTCCGACAGTGCAGCGCTCCCTCAGTACTGCCCCTCCGACAGTGCAGCGCTCACTCAGTACTGCCCCTCCGACAGTGCAGCGCTCCCTCAGTACTGCCCCTCCGACAGTGCAGCGCTCCCTCAGTACTGCCCCTCTGACAGTGCAGCGCTCCCTCAGTACTGCCCCTCCGACAGTGCAGCGCTCCCTCAGTACTGACTCTCCGACAGTGCAGGTTTTGGGCCCACCACCAGGTTTTTATAGAAGGCCGACAATTTTCAAAGCGCCCCATTCCTGAAAATTCGGGGATGGCATGTTTTTGCAAAGCTATTTAATATTTAAAAGCCCTTCCCCAAAACACGAAACACCTCTGGGTGCCACGTTATGTACTCAGCCCCCGGCAAATGGAGAGATAACAGTGTGAAGGCTCACTGCTCCATTTCTCTCCCTCTGCAACCGCCCCCGTTTCACCAACTCCCCAGCACAATAGAGAAGCAACTGGGGGCTTCTGTCCAGAGTTAATTCAGGCCTGTTGATTAATTCCATTAGGGAAATGCCTTAGTGTGGGGATTGGGGAAGGGGTCTGGTGGAGGGGGTTCAGGTGGGCGGGGATCTGGGAGGTGAGGTCTGTGGGTGGGGTCTGGGAGGTGAGTTCTGGGTGATGGGGTCCGGGGGGTGGGGTCTGTGAGGTGCGGTCAGAGGGGTGGGGTTTGCGGGGAGAGGTCTGGGAGGTGGGGTCTGGGAGGTGGGGTCTGGGGGGAGGGGTCTGGGGGGAGGGGTCTGGGAGGTGGGGTCTGTGGGGAGGGGTCTGTGGGGAGGGGTCTGGGTGGCGGGGAGGGATCTGATCCATTGGCTGGAGGGTTTGTACAGTAATGAAGGTTCCACTTGCTTCGGGTGACCTGGTCAGAGGATAGAGCAGGAATTTGGTGGAATCAGTTCCGCCAGTTGTCCCACCCTCAATCGCTCTGCTCGTGCCCCAAGTCAGGGAGCTGGAAGATGAACATCTATCTATCATTCTAATCTATTAAAAAGGATGGGGGCCCATTAGGTGAAGGGTTAAACTGAGATATAACCCTGCTCGAGGGGAATTTATTGTACCTGTACAGGTGACCTCGTACAGTAAACCCGGAGAGTTGGCATGCAGGTACAGCAATCAATTAGGAAGGCAAATGGCATGTTGGCCTTTATTGTAAAGGGGTTTAGAATACACAAGTAAGGAAGTCTTATTACATTTGTACAAGGCTCTGGTGAGGCCACAGTTGTGGTCTCCTTATCTGAGGAAGGACATACACGCCTTCGAAGCGGTGCAACAAAGGTTCATTCGATTGATTCCTGGGATGAGAAGACTGTCCTGTGAGGAGGGATTGAATAGATTGGGCCGACACTCTCTGGAGTTGAGAAGAATGGGAGGTGATCACATTGAAACTGATAAGATTCTTAGGGGATTGAGAGGCGAGATGTTGAGAGGTTGTTTCCCCTGGCTGGAGAGTCTGGAAGTAGGTGGTGCAGTCTCGGGATAAAGGGTCGGCCACTTAACACTGAGATGAGGAGGAATTTCTTCCCTCAGAGGATTGTGAATCTTTGGAATTCTCTCCCCCAGAGAGCTGTGGATGCTCAGTCATTGAATATATTCACGGCTGAGCTCGATAGATTTTTGGCCTCTGGGGGAATCAAGGGGTTTGGTGATCAGGCGGGAAAGTGGAGTTGAGGCCGAAGACCAGCCACGATGTTATTGAATGGCGGAACAGGCTCGAGGGGCCGAATGGCCAACTCCAGAAACTAATTCTTATGCTCCTATGTTATTTTTTCTTTCCACAGAAGTAAATTTGGCACTGAATGGGACTGCAACCCAATCTCAAACAGATCACAGAGGAATAGCATCTCGAGGCAATGATGGCATTGCAGACATGCATTGGAATCGTCACTCGTGCACACACACCAAAAGAATGTCTAACCCATGGTGGAGAGTCGACTTAAAGCACAAGTACCGCGTGGCGAAAGTGAATATCACTAACAGAGCAGACTGCTGCACGAAACGGCTCTCAGGAGCAGAGATTCGCATCGGGAACTCGCTGGACAACAACGGAAATTCCAACCCACTGTAACTAGACAGCAGCAAGCGCTGCACTTTTAAAGCTGTACATTAGTGGGACGTGTTGTATATTTTTTCAGGCAGTTTAATGGTGACTGATGTATTGAAGAGCAGCCTCTTGTGTTGTTCTTACATCGATCGATCTATGAATCTCACAGAGGGTCACAACATTCAGTTGGACTCTGCATTGTAAACTCCCATCAGATTGCATCGCACTAGCAACTTAGGTTGCCAAATTGGCTTGTTTTTTGCGCCGTTTCTGCACCATTTTGTTAAACTGACATTGGTACCTTTAAAAACATTTTGGGTGGGCTCTAAATAGGGCTTTACATCAGCATAACTGTGTGCAGGTGTGGCGCTAAGTGGGCGAGAAAGGTTTCACAGGACCAATTCCTGGAAAGATCTGATCAGGATCAATCATTTACCAGGCCACCTCAGCCCTTAAAGGGGATGTTTGCTGTGAGCCAAGCACTGGTCATTTTTGTCAGAGTGAGTGAGTACCTTGTGTCGGGTTGATATTCTGAGCTGTTAGTCTGCACTATTTTGTTTCGAAGGCATGGCAGTTACTGGGAGAGGGGCGAGGGTCCCCAAGTTCAGTGACACAGTCCTTGAGACTCTGCTAGCTGCAGTTGAATCGAGCGTGGCCAGGCTCTTCGCAAGAGGAGGCAGAAGGGGAAGTGCTCAACTCGAGGGGCTTGTGGACGGAGATGGCCACAGAGGTGTCAACTTCAGATGTTGTGGCATGGTTCCAGCAATCAATGTCAGAAGAGGTTTAATGACCTTACAAGTCTAGTTAAGGTGAGTGTTATGTTGGCATAACTGGTGAAGTGTTGTGAAAGCATTGTCACTGTATTGATTGGAAGAAATGAGCTTATTGAAGATGTAATGACAATGGGACTATGCATGTTATTGGGATGGAAGGTTTGAACAGATCTTCTTGGTAATGACGTGGAGAGGGAGAATGCATGTGAAGTATAGGCCTTAATTTAGTTGTCCTTTTATCTGCAGGCAAACTGACCAGCAATAGTGCAGAGCAGATGCACACAGGAGGTGGTGAGGGGAGTGATGTACTGCTCTCGGATCTAGAGCAAGACATTCCCCGCATCATTGGGGGGGCAGACGTTGGCCAGCCAGTGGCCTGGGGCGGGGGATGTGTCACCTCCCACTGCAGATGAGGGTAAGTGAAACAGTAAGGAAGCAATATTGAGAATTCTGCCTATGTGTTCTGCACATGAAGGCCATTGCTATGGTGGTATGGTGGCTCTCCCTATCCCAGCTCCCTTCCCCATTTACCTTTATGTATGTGTCCTGCAATTGTTTCTTTCAAAACATGCTTCATCCCCAAAGACGGAAGTGCTCGGCGAGGAAGGGAGCGAGTGCGTGGAGGCCTCATACATTTTTGAAGATCCCACCTAAAATATTCAGCTTGAGGATGTGGATGTGGTTGGTTGGGGAGGGGCGGGAGGGGAGGACGGGGATGAGGGGGACCACATGAGTGGTGTATGCACCGCGACACACCTTACGCTTTTCTCAGGCGCCAGCTCCTAGGCATGAACCTCGCGTACCTTAGAGGTTAGGTCCTGCCGTGGGTCAACACTGGGAGATGCACAGGGTCCCAGTGGGGTACAGCAGGGTATGAGACCAAGGGAAGCTAGTGTGGCAATGGCCGGAGGGTCGCTTCGCTAGTCAGCACTGCTGGTAATGGCTCAGATGAGGACCGTGGCTGGTCAAGCGTCAATGACAACGCTGCCAGAGAGCCTCGTAGAGGTGCTGAGGATCGTGGACCTCTGCACAAGCCTTACAGCCCATCATTGGGTCACTGAGATCCATGACAGACTCGCACATCAAATGTGAGGATCCAGCCACCATGAGACATCTCATGGGTGGTGATGTGACATCTGCCATTGCAGTGCAGGCCACAGGAAGACAACAGCTTGCTGGTGCAGTGGGAGCCCTGGTTGCCCTCATGCTGAGGCTGCTCTTAGGCAACTGGTGGCTGATGCCATGCGGGAAGTGCTTGTTGGTCTCCATGCAGATTCTGCTCTGCGACAGTCTCAGCTGGAGGCCATGCAGGCACTGACTGCTGCCATCGCAACAGGGTCGATCGCGGGAGAGCGGGGGCCAACGGTACCGTGGCAGTCCGGCCCTCTGCCCTCCCTCCGACTGCTGGGGATGTTGATGCTCTGCCCCGGAGGAGTATCATTTGAGTCCCCCGCCCAGGAGCCTGCTGCCCTGTCTCAGTGTGACAGCAGTCCTGCAACTGGCAGCAGCACTCCGTCCTTGACTGACCTCATTCCTAGGTCCGGCGAGCCTCAGCGTGTCGACACTACCGTTGATATACCGCAAGCTGCAGCTGACCCCTCTAGCGTTAAAGCTCTGTGAGGGCACCCCAAGGGGCAATCTTTTATCATGGCTACAGACTCTCAGTAGCCTGGTCCCAGCCATACTGTACCCACAAATCCCCCAGTTAGGAGAAGCAGTAGGGTTGAAACTAGGAGAAGGGAAGATAAGGTTGCACATTAGTTGTGGGTGGGGTGACTGAATTGCATTCTATTTTGTTCTTTAATGCTTTCCTTAAACATGTTAATTTTCCTAAAGCTTGAACTTTTTTTTGAAGAACGGTTGTAAAGAATTCTGCTCAGCAACAGACGTGACCTCGTAGTTAAGGGGTGTGACGGAAGGGTGCAGTAATTTCATCAACAGAATCTATCTCAAATCAGTTTTGCTCGAGCTTCTCGGGCAGGGTTACGGTGAGCTCCTCGCCTTCTTCCCCTTTCCTCACGCTCCTCAAGGCAGACTTGCACATCATGAGCTACTTCAGCATTCTCTTCCTCCTCTACTTCCTCATTTGTGGCCTCTTCATTCTCCACATCAAGTGGCTGTGCCCACATGACAGCCACATTGTGCAACACGCTGCAGACGACAGTGAACTGGGAGACCCAGTCTGGTGAGTACTGCAAGGCACCCCCCGAGCAGTCAAGGCAATGAAACCTGTGCAGGTCTGCTCAATGAGACTTCGAGTGGCAGCATGGCTTTCATTTTATGCCAGTTCTCCTGCAGTGGTGGGGTTTCTTAGGTGAGTCATGAGCCATGTTTCCTGAGGGTACCCTTTGTCGCCGAAGAGCCATTCTTGCAGAGAGTGCTGTGGCTGGAACATCTGTGACATGCCACTCTGCCTAAGGATGAATGCATCATGGGTACAATGCATCGTGGGTGCTGCCAGGGTAATGAGCATCCACCGTGAGCATTTCCCTCCTGTGGCCGCGGACCAGCTGTACGTTGAGGGAATGGTCCCCCTTCCTGTTCTGGATTGTGCACTGGTGCTCTGAGGGCAACATGAGGGCAATCTATTGCACCCTGTACCTTGGGGAAACCCACAATATGGGCGAATCCTACAGGTCCCTCTTGCTGATCCTGCCTGGTGTATTGGTTGGAGATGTATTGCCTCCTCTTTGCAGACAACACCTTTGTGATCTGTCTGATGCAGCAATGCACAGCAAATTGCGAGATGTTGCAGATATTGTCAGTGGCACCTTGGAAGGACCATTTGCATAGAAATTCAGTGCAACAGTCATTGAGAGCAGTGAAAGCCCTGCTCTGAGGTTGAGGTTGCAGCTGAGGTTGCAACAGTTAGCATAGCCCTAACGCTAACCCTAAATGTGTGATGACATCTTTCCTAAAGCACAGTCTTCTCGCACATTGCTCATCTGTCATCTGGAGATAGGTGAAATGTTGATGGAAGACTCTGAAAGAATATCTCCTCCTATTGCCCTGGCCTCGCCCACCTCTAGCAGGAGCTGCATTCTGTCTTGGCTGTCGGTGCTCTGGTTCTGGTGCCTGCACCAAGTCTGCTTCTCGGAGTCCATGCCCATCACGACTAGCCTCTGCATCCTCAGCCCTCATCCCATTCTGGATGTGCCTCATCTCCCTCCGCTGTATACAAAGCATACATCTCTGTCTAAGGTAGGTCATGTGATGATGACACAGCTCCATATCCACCGCTAAAGCAGCACCCATATCTAAATTTTACTCATCGGAGGAAAGCCTGAATGGTGAGCACCAAGCAACGATGTATGTCACAGTCATGTTGACGCTTCACAAATCCCACTTCCGCTTTCAGTACAACAGCACAGCCTGAGCCTCCACAATGGAGGACAGGAAATGGCATCCAAACCTGCCCCTGTAAATAGTGCCATTCCCACCAACATGGAGGTCGTCTACACCAGGAAAAAACGGGTTGTTGTTGTAGTGTAAAATGCATTTTGCCAGAGACGGGGGCGGGGAGGCCCAATTGGAGGTTCTGTGCCAGCACCGAATGGGCATGAGATGGGAAATGGGCGTTTGTGCCCTTACGCCCGCTGGTTGTATCCCGGGTCTAAGTTGAGGAATTGGTCTCAGCTTTACGCCGGTGTATAATCGGCGCTGGATGGCGGGCGCCGGCTGTGCCTCCTTTTTGCGACAACAAACAAGGAGACCCGGTCAGGCGAGTACTGCAGTGCACCCCTGATTGTCAAGACAGTGGAATCGCTGCTTGTGGACACTGATGGTTTGCTCTATGATGGTTCTTGTAGAGGAATCGCTGTCATTGTAGGCGTGCTCAGCTGCACTGCGTACGTTCCAAAGGGGGGTCATGAGCCATGTTAGCAAGGGGGACCCTTTGTCTCCCAGCAGCCATCCACATGGGGCATTGGGACCCTTAAAATGTTGGTGGATCCAGCTTTGCCACAATATGAATGTGTCATGAGCACTGCCCAGATAGTGGGGATTCACAGCCATGATCATCCTCTTGTGATCATACACTAACTGAACATTGAGAGAGAGGAAGCCCTTGCGATTGTTGAACTGTTCTGGCTGAGTATGGGGGGCCCTTATGGCTACGTGAGTGCAATCGATGGCACCCTGCACTGTCGGGAAGTCAGCCATTCGGACTAATCCAGTTTGTCGCTCCACGACCTTCTCTCTTGACAGGGGAAGCTAATGTATTGGTTTCTCCTTCTGAATAAAGCATCTTTGAAATCGTTGATGGCGCGATGAACTGCAAATTGCGTCCAAAGTTTTTTCTAGCACCTCCATTACGCTTTCATAAGGCGAGAAACAGGCACTAAAAAGTCCCCAATTCCAGGCCCTTTGTGTCCTCCTCACAGCTTGCTTTCCCACCTATTTTTGTGTCATCCGCAAATTTGGCTACAGTACACTCGTTTCCTTTATCTAAGTCATTAATATATAATGTGACTAGTTTCGGCCCCAGCACTGATCCCTGTGACACCCCACTAGTTACAGGTTGCCATCCTTAAAATGACCCCTTTGTCCCGACTCTCTGTTTTCTCTTCGTTAGCCAATCCTCTACCCATGCTAATATATTACCCCCAACACCATGAGCTCTTATCTTGTTCATTAACCTTTTGTGTGGCACCTTATCGAACGCCTTCTGGAAATCCAAATATATTACATCTACTGGTTCTCCTTTATCCACCCTGCTCATTAGTTCCTCAAAGAACTCTGAAAAATTTATCAGACATGATTTCCCCTTCATAAAGCCATGCTGACTCTGCTTCATTGTATTATGAATTTCTAAATGTCTTGCTATCACTTCCTTAATAATGGAGTCTAACATTTTCCCACTGACAGGTGTTAGGCTAACTGGCCTGTAATTACTTGCTTTTTGTCTCCCTCCTCTTTTGAATAAGGGTGTCACATTGGCAGTTTTCCAATCCTCCAGGATTTTTCCAGAATCCAGGGATTTTTGGAAGATTACAACCAATGCATGCACTATCTCTGTGCCACTTATTTTAAGATCCTAGGATGCAAGCCATCAGATCCAGGGGACTTGTCGGCCTTTCGTCCCATTAGTTTGCCTGGTACTTTTTCTCTGGTGATAGTGATTGTATTTATTTCCTCCCCCACTTTTGCCCCTTGGTTTTTTAGTATTATTGGGATGTCTTCGACCATGATACAGATGCAAAATATTTGTTCAACTTCTCTGCCATTTCCTTGTTCCCCATTACTATTTCCCCAGTCTCAGCCTCTAAGGGGCCAATGTTCACTTTGGCCACTCTCTTCCTTTTTATATCCTTATAGAAGCTCTTAATGTCAGTTTTTATATTTCTTGCTGGTTTACTCTCTGTCTATTTTCTCCCTCTTTATTATTTTTTTGGTCACCTTTTGCTGTTTTCTGAACTATTCCCAATCTTCGGGCCTACCACTAATCGTTGCCACATTGTTTGCCTTTTCTTTCAATTTGAGACCATCCTTAACTTCCTTGGTTAGCCATGGATGATTCATACCTCTCAGAGTCTTTCTTCCTCACTGGGATACATCTTTGCTGCAAGTCATGAAATATGTTCTTAAATGTCTGCCACTGCTTGTCGACCGACTTATCTGCTAATCTATTTGCCCAGTCCACTTTAACCAACTCACTCCTCATTCCTTTGTAATTGCCCTTATTTAAGTTCAACACGGTTGTTTCAGACCCACGTTTCTCACTCTCAAACTGAGTGCTAAATTCGATCATGTTATGATCACTGTTTCCTCGGGGATCTGTGACACTGAGATCATATAATAAACCTGCCTCATTTCACATTTCCAGATCCAAAATAGCCTGTTCCCTGGTTGTTTCCGCAATGTATTGTGCTAGGAAACTGTCCTGAACACACTATGAATCCGTCCTCGTAGCTACTTTTGCCAATTTGAGTTACCCAATCTATATGAAGATGTGAGTCACCCATGATTAATGCACACCATTTTGTTCAGCATTAAATCGGTGTTAACGGCTGAACACGGATTTTGGGCAGTATATTTAAAGCTGGGACATTTGTCCCCCCTTAACGCTGGTGCTAAGTGGCAGTTAAACATTTAAGGCTAAAAACTCAGCATTCAGCGTTGCAGGCCCTCAATGACGTCATCAGAAGGCGCAATGTCCAAAATGGCCGCCCGCTGGGAAATTCGATAAGGCTGATGAGCTTTAAAACTAGTGGTGATAATGCCCAGTTTTTTGAGCGCTGTCACCCGGTGGGGAATGATGGTTAAGTTCTATTTTTAAGAAAATCAGTATTAATTGTTTTTATTCAATCACAATTTTTGGGCTAAGTGTGGTTGTAGCCATTGTTCGAAAGTGTCAAAGTGGTTAACTTACCATAAAAACAGTGTTTTTTTCTGCCCACTTTTGATTTTTAAAAATTTGGCTATTCGGCCATAGGAGCCATTACTAATGTTGGAGTGGGGACGGAGGTGCAGGGATGGCATCCGTTTGGAGCAGAGAGACGAGTCACATTGATATTACCTTTCCCTAACCTGGTCGCTTTGTAACCAATGTGAATTTCAGCCATGGGGGGCATCTCCACTGACACCCCGAGGTGTGTGAGGAAGAATGATCACCTCCTTTTGGATGTGGGAGAGATGAGGGCACACCAAGATGATGCTCGGCAGCTATCATCACAAGCTGGCCATCATCAGCACGCCCAGCGACCCCTTCATTTGCCACAGACAGCGACGTCACTGGTGGCACATGCCACAGCCCTTCATCATCCTCTAAGATTTTGGACAGGAAGTTTACATCCAATGAGGTATGAGCGGTGAGTCTTCAGGTGCCAGGTCATCAAGACAGAGCGCGGGCATTGCCAATATCGCCATCTTCCTGAGGGTGCAGGGTGCCATCGGTTACGTCTGCCAAGCACAGCAGTTGACAGGACAAACCCTCCTCACCCACCAACGATCTATGATCTGACTGACCGAATCATTGCTTGTGTCTCCAGAATGAACCCCTTTAAGGGCTGAGGTGGCCTGACACTTGGTAGAAGCTCCTTAGATCTGTCCCACAATTCGCCTGCTGAAATAAACTAAGATAATCAGCGCTAAGTAAGTGCCCTTCAGTGTTGAAATTAGGATGGTTTTAAAGCTGTCTGAAACTTTTTTTTCCAACGTGTCAAATTGCAGGCCTTAAAGTCAAATTTCAAAGACCTGAACTTTGTTCTTTCCAATTCGTCCCTTAGCACCAGAAACTCCGGGCCGTCTACTTGGGCACCCGATCTTTTTCATATGCCCCTATTATTTCTTGATTTATACTCTGTCCCACAGTGAAGTTGCTGTTAGGGGGCCTATAGACCATTGCCACCAGTGTCTTCTTTCACGTGTTATTTCTTAGCTCCACCCAAACTGATTCTACATCTTGACCCTCTGAGACAAGATCATTTCTCACTATCATACTCATTTCATCCTTTATTAACAGAGATACCCCACCTCCGTTTCCCTTCTGTCTCTCCTTCCAAAAAGTCAAATACCCCTGAATAGTTAGTTTCCACGTTGATCACATTGTAACCATGTCTCCGTAATGGCTATCAGATCATACCCATTTATTTCTATTTGCGCAGTCAATTCATTTATTTTGTTATGAGTGCTGCGTGCATTTCTATAAAGAGTCCAGTGATTCAGAAGGATGTGAATTTTAAAATCCTTCCTAAAATGTGGTGCCCACCCTATTTATCTACTTTGCCCCGAGCTCCCTTTATTTGCACCAGAGGGTTTGTTACCAGAAGTCCTTTGGAGGCCAGAGGCCTGGACTAATAATCCCGAGATCGTGAGTTCAAATCCCACTGTGGCAGTTTGAGAATTAGAATTCAATTTGAAATAAAAAGCTGGGTTGAGTACAAGTGACCATTTACTCTCGGATTGTCGTTAAAAACCCAACTGGCTCACTAATGTCTGATAGGGAAGGAAATCTCTCGTCCTTACCCGGTCTGGGCCTACATGTGACTCCAGTCCCACACAACATGGTTGACTTTTAACTGCCCTCTGATACGGCCCAGCGAGCCACTCAGTTTGTATCAAACTGCACTGCGTTGGTTCAAGGAGAAGGCCCATCACCCCTCCTCAGGGCAACTCGGGACGGACAATAAATACCGGCCTCGCCAGCGATGCCCACGACCCCAGAATAAATTGGCTTAAAAATCCGGAACGCAGGTACATTCGGCGACTAATAGTGCTTCATTTATTCTCTTTCAGATGTGGAAACATCACCTCGAGTTTAGATGTAAAAATGTTTTCTTTTGACTGCAAAGGAATGGAGGGTCAATACGTGAATATTGTGATCCCAGGAGATGGAAAAATCCTGACCCTTTGTGAGGTTGAGGTCTATGAGGATTTGACCGAACATTGTGAAAGTGAAACGCATCCCGTATGTCCCCGTTTTTTCTGTTCATCGTACTGAGGGAGCTCGGCACTGTCGGAGGGACAGTACTGAGGGAGCACTGCATGGTCAGAGGGACAGTACTGAGGGAGCACTGCACGGTCGGAGGGGCAGTACTGAGGGAGCACTGCACGGTCAGAGGGGTAGTACTGAGGGAGCACTGCACGGTCGGAGGGGCAGTACTGAGGGAGCACTGCACAGTCAGATGGGCAGTACTGAGGGAGCACTGCACGGTCGGAGGGCCAGGACTGAGGGTGCGCTGCATGGTCGGAGGGACAGTACTGAGGGAGCATTGCACGGTCAGAGGGGCAGTACTGAGGGAGCACTGCACGGTCAGAGGAGCAGTACTGATGGAGCACTGCATGGTCGGAGGGTCAGTACTGAGGGAGCACTGCACGGTCGGATGGGCAGTACTGAGGGAGCACTGCATGGTCGGGGAGGCTGTACTGAGGGATCACTGCAAGCCCGGAGTGGCAGTATAGAGTGACGTTGCACGGTCGGAGGTGCAGTCCTGAGCGAGCACTGCACGGTCGGAGGGACTGTGCTGAGGGTGCACTGCACTGTCGGAGGGGCAGTACTGAGGGAGCACTGCACGGTCGGAGGGACAGTGCTGAAGGATTACTGTACGTTCGGAGGGGCAGTCCTGAGGGAGCACTGCACGTTTGGAGGGGCAGTACTGAGGGAGCTCTGCACGGTCGGAGGGTCAGTAGTGAGGGAGCACTGCACAGTCGGATGGGCAGTACTGAGGGAGCACTGCATGGTCGGAGGTGCAGTATTGAGGGAGCACTGCACGGTCGGAGGGACTGTAATGAGGGAGCACTGCACAGTCGGAGGGGCAGTACTGAGGGTGCACTGCACGGTCGGAGGGACAGTACTGAGGGAGCACTGCACGGTCGGAGGGACAGTACTGAGGGATTACTGCACGGTCGGAGGGCCAGTAATGAGGGAGCACTGCACGGTTGGATGGGCAATACTGAGGGAGCTCTGCACGGTCGGAGGGTCAGTAGTGAGGGAGCACTGCACAGTCGGAGGGGCAGTACTGAGGGAGCACTGCACGGTCAGAGGGACAGTACTGAGGGATGTTGCACAGTTGGAGGGGTAGTACTGAGGGAGCACTGCACGGTCGGAGGGTCAGTAGTGAGGGAGCACTGCACAGTCGGAGGGGCAGTATTGAGGGAGCACTGCACAGTCCGAGGGGCAGTACTGAGGGAGCAGTACACGGTCATATGGACAGTACTGAGGGAGCACTGCACGGTCAGAGGGACTGTACTGAGGGACGCTGCACGGTCGGAGGGACAGTACTGACGAGCACTGCACGGTCGGAGGGACAGTAGTGAGGGAGCACTGCACGGTCGGAGGGGCAGTACTGAGGGAGCACTGCACGGTCGGAGGGGCAGTACTGAGGGAGCACTGCACGGTCGGAGGGGCAGTACTGAGGGAGCATTGTAAGGTCGGAGGGGCAGTACTGATGGAACACTGCACGGTCGGAGGGATAGTACTGAGGGCGCACTGCACGGTCAGAGGGACAGTAGTGAGGCAGCACAGCACGGTCAGAGGAGCAGTACTGATGGAGCACTGCACGGTCGGAGGGGCAGTACTGAGGGAGCACTGCACGGTCAGAGGGGCAGTACTGAGGGAGCACTGCACGGTCGGAGGGGCAGGACTGAGGGTGCGCTGCACGGTTGGAGGGGCAGTACTGAGGGAGCTCTGCATGGTCGGAGGGTCAGTAGTGAGGGGGCAGTGCACAGTCGGAGGGGCAGTACTGAGGGTGCACTGCACGGTATGAGAGGCAGTACTGAGGGAGCACTGCAAGGTCGGAGGGAAAGTACTGAGGGACGCTGCACGGTCGGAGGTGCAGTACTGAGGGAACACTGCACGGTAGGAGGGACTGTACTGAGGGAGCACTGCACGGTCGGAGGGACAGTACTGAGGGAGCACTGCACGGTCGGAGGGACCGTACTGAGGGATTACTGCACGGTCGGAGGGGCAGTACTGAGGGAGCACTGCACGGTTGGAGGGGCAGTACTGAGGGAGCTCTGCACGGTCGGAGGGTCAGTAGTGAGGGAGCACTGCACAGTCGGAGGGGCAGTACTGAGGGAG
>JARFOE010000057.1:4814837-4832205 GCA_031763465.1 Squatina squatina
TTGTTATCTCTGCAAGTTGCAAGTGTATTTGATATATCTGAATTAATTATTCAGTTATTGGGGCGCATGTGTCTTAATTGTGAATTGAGGCTGTGCATTGCAGGTCCCAAAAACCCACAGTGTAGAAAAGTTTCCTGATGGCTCCTCGGATTCTTCTGCCACTCAGCTTCAATCTCTGTCCTCTGGTTACCCACTCATCTGGCACTGGAAAAAAAGTTGCTTCTCATCTCTGACATCAAAACCATTCCTGAATTTGAACATCTCTTTCAAAATATCTGCTCGAAGGAGAACAACCCCAGCTTCTCCAGTCACCCTCACTCTGAAGCCCCTCATCCCTGGTACCATTCTAGTTAATCACTTTTCTTCAATACTTCTTTCGAATAAATAATTTAAGTAAAAGGTTTGATAAGGAAAAGGACGAACAGTGTAAAACAGGAGAGGGAAATAAATACTGAGCGAAATGGATGTCGATGTTTGGAAGGTGAAAAGGACAGATGAGTTTTATTATCGATCAGTGAGAGGAATCAATCACTCGCTTAGCCTTTCAAGCAGGCCCGGCTAGCTCAGTCGGTAGAGCATGAGACTCTTAATCTCAGGGTCGTGGGTTCGAGCCCCACGTTGGGCGGTTTGTGTTTTGAATATTTATGCTGATTTGACAGGCAATCCCCAGCTCTGAGTTCCTCTGCTGAGAGTCCAAAGAGTGTTTGATGTAAATGAGATTCCACATCAATATCGGGAAAGCTCTCCTTGTTTTGGGATTCACATCTCGCTGCTAACCACTAAACTTCATATATCTTTACCTGTAGCTCGGGATCAGTGTGGCTCAGTAGAACTTCAGGCCAAATTTCTCCCATGACATCAATCACTGCCGGGAAAACAGTGGGGAATTCTACACCTGTGTTGTGCTCTGTAACTGTTTATAAAAAGTTCAGTACATGTCATTCTGTGTCCAAGCCTCTGAGTTCTCTCCTGGTGTGTCAGCTTTCTGTGTTTCTAAATACTTCAGCAGAACATTAGCATAACTCCAGCCCTGAGATCTGGTCGGGTGAGGAGTGAGCAGGAGAGGTAATTCCACCCGTGGTTATATTTTCTTGCAAAGAATGACACTAATATCCATTTCATGTGAGGCCGAATTAGCTCAGTTGGTCGAATGGTGGACTGAAGATTTAACGATCCCGGGTTTCGGCAGTTTTTAGTTATTTTTGTGTCTATTTTGGTCTCCTTCTCGAACTGAATGATTTACACTCCAGTTATTTAACCGGCTCTGAACGGTTGGTTTGGAACAGAGGGACAAGACGGATGAGAAATATTTCTATTGCCTGCACTTAGTGAGTATTTCTCTGTCTCCTTCTGCCCTTTTCTCTGTTTTTTTTTTCACTCAGTTCCAGGTGAACATTTGATTTGAGGCACGACTTTGAAACTGATGCCTTTTGCACATCTCGGGGAGGCCATACATGCTCTGTCTGTCTGTTACTGTTGTGTGTAGGCCACCAAACACTAGTGGTAATGTAGGGCATGGAATAAATCAGGAAATTAGAGGTGCATGTGACCAGGGCAATACAGTAATCATGGGGGTGGGGCTGGGGCGCTTTAATCCTCATATAGACTGGGTAAAACAAATTAGCACTAATACTGTGGAGGACGAATATCTGGAACGTATGGGAGATAGTTTTCAAGACCAGTATGATGAGCAACCAACCAGGGAATGGGTTATTTTAGACCTAGTATTGCGCAATGAGAAAAGGCTAATTAATAATCTTATTGTAAAGGGTACCATTAGGAAAGAGTGACCAAAATAGGATAGAACTTTACATTAAGTTTGAAAGTGATGTAGTTCAATCTGAAACTTGCGTCTTCAATCTAAACAAAGGAAACTATGAAGGTTTTAGAGGCAAGTTGGCTGCGGTAGATTGGGAAACTACATTAAAAGGTATGACAGTAGACAGGCAATGGCTCGCATTTAAAGAATGAATACATGGTTTACAACAAATATACATTCCTTTAAGGCACAAAGACCCAACAGGAAAAGTGATCCAACAATAGCTAAGCAGAGAATTTTAAGATTGCATTAGATCAAAGAAAGAGGCTTATATAGTTGCCAAAGCAGCAGTAAATCCGAGGATTGCGAGCAATTTAGAAATCAGCAAATGAGGACCAAGAAGCTGACAACGAGTGGGAAAATAGAATATGAAAGTAAACTAGAGAGAAGCATAAAAAGTGGCTGTAAATGCTTCCATAGGTAAGCAAAAAGGAAGCGATCAGTGAAGGCAAATGTGGGTTCCTTACAGACCGAGACAGGGTAATAATGGGGAATAAGGAATGGCAGAGAAAGTAAACAAATACTTTGTGTCTGTCTTCACGGAGGAAGATACAAAAACCCTCCCAGAAATACTGGAGACCCAAAGGTCTAGTGAGAATGAGGAACTGCAAGAAATTAGTATTGTAAAAAAATAGTACTGGAGAAATTAATGGGACTAAAATGTGATAAATCCTGAGGATCTTATGATCTACATCCCAGGGTTTGAAAGAAGTGGCTATAGCAATAATGGATGCATTGGTGGTAATCTTCAAAAATTCTTTAGACTCTAAAATGGTTTGCACATATTGGAAGTTGGCAAATTTCACCCCACTATTTAAGAAAGGATGGAGAGAAAAACAGGGAACTACAGACGTGTTAGCCTGACATCAATAGTAAGGAATATGCTACAATCTATTGTAAAGGACGTGCTACCAGGCCACTTGGAAAATAATGATAGGATTAGGCAGAGTCAACATGGATTTATGAAAGGAAATCATCTTTGAGCAACCTGTTGTAGGTTTTTAAGGATGTAACAAGCAGAATGAATAAGGGAGGACCAGTGGGTGTGGGTATTGGATTTTCAGAAGGCTTTCAATCGTGTCCCACACAAGAGGTTAGTAAAGAAAATTAGAGCACATGGGATTGGGGGTAATATACTGGCATGGATTGTGAATTGGTTAACAGACAGAAAACAGAAAGTACGAATAAATGAGTCATTTTTATGTTGGCAGACTGTGACTCGTGGGATACTGCAAATCAGTGCTTGGGCATCAGCTTTTCACAATCTATATCAACGAGTTGGATGAGGGACCAGATGAAATATTTCCAAGTTTGCTGATAACACAAAAGTCGATGGGAATGTGAGTTGTGAGGATGGTGCACAGAGGTTTCAAGGGGATATAGACAGGCTAAGTGAGTGGGCAAGAACATGGCAAATGAAATAAAATGTGGCAAAATGTGAAGTTATCCACTTTGGTAGGAAAAACGGAAATGAAGAGTATTTTTTAAATGGTGAGATATTGAGAAATGTTGATGTCCAAAGGGACCTGGGTGTCCATGTTCACGTGTCACTGAACGCTGACATGCAGGTGCAGCAAGAAATTCACAAGGCAAATGGTATGTTGGCCTTTATTACAAGAGGATTTGAGTAGAGGAGTCAAGGTGTGTTGCTCCAATTAAATAGGGCCTTGGTGAGACCGCACCTAGAGTATTGTGCAGAGTTTTGGTCTCCTTATCTGAGGAAGGATATTATTGCCATAGAAGGAGTGCAACAAAGGTTCACCAGACTGATTCCTGGGATGACAGGATTGTCGTATGAGGAGAGATTGAGTAGATTAGGCCTGAATTCTCTAACCTTTCGAAAAATGAGAGATGATCTCATTGAAACATACAAAATTCTTACAGGGCTTGATGGGATAGATGACGTGAGGATGTTTCTCCTCGCTCTGTGTTCTAGAACCGGACACAGTCTCAGAATAAGGGTAAGGCCATTTAAGACTCAGATGAGGAGATATTTCCTCACTCAGTGGGTGGTGAATATTTGGAGTTGTCTATCCCAGAGGGCTGTGGAGGCTCAGTCATTGAGTGTATTCAAGACAGAGATTGATAGATTTTAGATATTAAGGGAATCAAAGGATATGGGGATAGTGCAGGAAAACGGCATTAAGGTTGAATGGCAGCGCAGGCTCGAGGGATCGAATGGCCTACTCCTGCTCCTAGTTCTTATGTTCTAATGTCCGTAAAGAGTTAATGTAATGTTACATTTTTGTTAATGTACGGATACATCTTTGTTCATGGTTCGTCAAAACGGATCTGGGGAAAGTGGCACTGACACCGAGGAATTCTCCCTTGTGTGTCACCACTTGAAGAGGAGGGCGATATTCTGTATAATTATTGAGGCTCCGGACCTGAAGATCGGGATTTTGGAAAAACAAGACAAAAGAACAATAGAAAGCCACATGGTCAGCGATAGAATTCAATTTTCTTTGAGCAAAAACTCGAATTTCGATTGGACCACATGGGAATAAGAATAGGAAACACAGAATCCACATCTCAATAATATCCCAGAACATGGTGTGATTCTGGAAGCTGAAGCTGGCAATAGCCACAGAAGGAAAATCACAGGAAATAGACAAAGGAAGAGTAAAACACTTTGCTTTCAGAACGCTGTAACAGGCAGCTATTAAATCATGTCATCCGGGACATTGCTGAGGTTTGGGGCTGTGTCCAAACAGTTTTCGGTTTTGTTTAACATTCTGGATATTCTGGCTTGACATCAGGCCGGGGCCTTCTGCCTTGACTTAATTTGTGATGTTTAACTCATTTGTGAATTTCAAAAGCAAAATAAAATTGACAAGTGTTTACATTTTGTTACTGGGGCAACAATTTAAAAAATGATTGATGTTTCAATACACCAGAACGCAATTCTAGTTTTGCTGTTAAAATTATTGAAAATAAAATGAAGTAGTATTTCGTTGGAAGTTCATTGTATCTCAATACAGTGGAAATGTAGAAGAGAGAATGAGACTCCCATCCCTATGTGAGCTTTGTTGCCGGTTGTTGTATTATTTGTTGCTCAATATTTTCTGGCTGTATTTCAAGTTGTGTGCTGGTTGCCCATCAAAGATTTTCTCATGTAAAAAGGAAAGAACATTCCTGAGTCAGTCGACAAGTGCATGACTTAAGGATGGGGAACTTATTCACTTGCCGATTCCCCACGAGCTCCTCACTCTGTATTACCCTAAACACTTTACAACTACAGCTGAGCACAAACATCTGTCTGCAGCAATTGACAGCTCAACCCACCTCTTAACTGGAAATCTGGCAAAAGGGATGATGGTGCAAGGCAAAAGGAGATAGTAATGGGACAAATTAAGAAATAAAACATGAATCTGAATATGTGTCATAAGGAAACATCATCAAAAGCTGGAAAGAGAAAAAAAAGAGAAAAAAAATAGGGGCAGAGTTTACGGTCCGAAATTGTTGAGCTCGATGTTGAGTCGAGAAGGCTGTAAAGTGCCTAAACAAAAGATGAGGTGCTGTTCATCGAGCTTACGTCGAGCTTTATTGAAACAGCGTAAGAGGCCGAGGACAGAGAGATCAGAGTGTGAGTGGAGGGGAGAATTAAAGTGACAGTCCATTAGAAGCTCAGGATCACGCTCATGGACCGAACAAAGGTGTTCTGGATAGTGGTCACCCAATCTGCCTTGGGTCTCCACAATGCAGTGGAGACGACATCGTGAGCAGTGAATATCGTATACCAATTTTAAAGAAGTACAAGTAAATCGCTGTTTCACCTGCATGGAGTGCTTGGGGTCCTGGACAGTGGGAGTGAAAGGTAAAAATAAATGACCACAGGATCTAAATTAATCATAATCTTTGATTAAGCATTTACAAATTTAAAAAATTATTATTGGAAAAATAAATTTAAACGGTTTAAAACGGGACAAAATTTATATGAGCTCATTTTAAATATATCTTTCTCAGGGAGCGGCTGACGAGAGATGAGATTCCGGAATGAAAGGGATTTTGAGCCGGTCCATCATGGCGGGCTGGAGTTCCCACAGTGCAGAGCGCCAGAGAAAGGCCCCTATCTGGGACACAAACCGCGCTGCATTCTGGGAACAGCGTTCACACATGCGCACCTCACTCACCCGGTCAGCGCCGCTTTCTCTCTGTGGCGCGGGACAAACTCTCAGTCTCTCAATGAAGAGCAAGCTATGATTTTGCTGCAAACTGAAGTCGTTTTTTCTTTGAATTGCGGGGTTATTCAGGCAGTAAAGGGCCCCGCATGCGCAGTGAGATCAGTCACCCCAAGATGGCGGCCGGGCCGGGCGGTGAATGAAGCCACAATGCGGGCTGACGTCATGGGGCGGCTGATTGGCCGTTTGTCCCCAGGGCTGGGGGTCAGGGGTGAGGGGGCGGCTCCAGCCTCTGGCCACCGCTGTCTGGATGATTATAGAAAAGTCTCGGAAAAATCAACCTGGCTCTGAATTATTTTGGTCTTTGATTTATCCAGGTGCAGCATTGCCTCTGCTTTTATAATCTCTGTCCTTATTTATGAATCATAGGATCCCGTGTGGATTTTTGTAAAACAGCTTTTATCAACTTGGCTCCCACTTTTACAGATTTGTGTATCTGAATCCCTGAATCTCCCTGCTCCTCCACTCATTTTACAGTTTTTCCATATAGTGTCTATTTCCTCTCCTTATTCTTCTCACCTCATATCTCTCCACATTACTTTCCATCTGGCATCTACCTGCCCAATCTGCTCACCTGTCCAGTTCCTCCTGAAGTTGTCTCCAGTCCTCTTCATGGTTGACGTCTTCCCTTATCTTTGTATCAGCTGCAAAGTTTGATATTGTGCTCCGTGGACTGAAATTCAGGTGAATCATATCCACACATATTGTGAAAAACAATGGTGCCAACACTGACCCCTGGGGATCACCACTGTTTAAATCCTATCAGTGAAAAACTCAAATGTTAACCACAACTCTCAGTTTTGTTCCCCATTCTCTCTCCTTTTCAACCTCTCACATTTTTTAGCCCTTATTTATCGGATAGAGAATCATTTCCCCTTTTCTCTCAAATAAAAACTGTTTCTCCGCCTTTGTCTACTATAGTCTCTCTTTCCCCTTCTCACTCTTGTACACACACTGTCTCTCCACCCTCCCTCCCTTTCAGACTCTCCCTCATTCACATGCTCAGTCTCTCACAGAGTCTCACTCTATCTCGCAAACAGATTCTCTGAGACACTCACACAGACTTTCAGATCCACTCTCACACTGCTTCTGAGTCTCGCTCTCTCTCACTGACTGTCACTCATTCAAACACTGACCCTGTTAAACACACTCTCACGCTCACAACCAGCATCTCACTCTTAACTACTGACCCTCTCAGACTCACCCTTACACAGACACACTGTCACACTCTGAGACACACTGTCACACACAGACTTTCAGATTCACTCTTACACAGCTGCTGAGTCGCTCCCTCTTTCACACTTAAACTCTCTGAGACTCACTCTCATACAGACTCTGTGCTAAACGAACTCTCACACACAACCAGAGTCTCGCTGTCACACACTGACTCTATCAGACTCGCTCTTTGACTGTCTCTCACACACAGACTCATTCTGTATCTCTCATTATTGTACTCAGCCGCTTGGTCCCCTCTTTTATGCACAGATTCTCTCTCCCATCTCTTGCACAGACACCGACTTTGCACCTCCTCTCTCAGACATCCTGATTGGTTCTCCCTTTGTTGTGGTATTCGGTGCAGCTACGAAGTGCCGGTGGTGGTGTGAGTGAATGTTTAGGGTGAATGTTTAGGGTAGTGGCTGTGGTGCTGATCAAGCGAGCTGCTTTGTCCTGGATGATGTGGAACTTCTAGAGCGTTGTTTGAGCTGTACTCAATCAGGCAAGTGGAGAATATTAGCCTGGATTTTCTACTTAACTTTCTGGAGCGGGGCTGAACACACAACCTTTATGATTCTAGAATCGAGAGAGTGGTACCAATGTGCCAAGGCTGACACCGAGCACTTCAAAACAGTCCTTAATCCATCCGTCCCCTAACCCGATGTGTCTTTCTTCCACAGGAGAACTCATGCTGGAACTTCCAGGAAATTTGCGAAAACCGGACTGGAGTTGAAGAAATGTTCTGGAGAATACTTGCGTCTGACTGGAAACCACTTTGGATGATCACAGGGCCGGACACACTGAGACAATTTGATGAGACTGTGAAAGATGTCAAGTGAAATCAGGGAGCTGGTGAGCAATGGTCTGAAGGTAACTGGGCTCCCCGGGGTAAGGGCTACTCTGTTCAGGGAGCTGTTTGAAAGGAAGGGGAACAGTGTGGGGAGAAATTTGGCTCCAGACCGGAGACAGAGGTTTTGCGTTACTGGGAGTTGCTCAGAGTGGAGAAGGGTTGGAAGTGGTTCCCCGGGACTCATTGCCGGCACCACATTTCCTCTCCATGTACACAGACTGTTCGGATTTGGGAATCAGGAGCACAATCTCAACATTTACTGAGGGCACAAAAGTTGCAGGTTTGACGGTCAGAAACGAGACTGTAAATGTGTTCAGGTAGACATTCTGTAGAAAGAAGAAATCAAGCTGGCGCTCAATTATTTTGCTCTTTAATTGTTATCCTCTAGTAACTGACTCATTAAAAACTGGGAATAGTGTATTTCTCAGTTACTTCAATAAAACCGCTTCAAAATTTTGAACCCCTCTATCTGATCTCCTTTTCCACTTCTCTGCTCTTGAGAAAAGTTATGTGAAGACTTTCGTCGTTGGGATGATCTCAGTGAATCTCATCTGCACCTCTCCATGGCCTTGACATTCTTTTTAAAGTAATGCATCAAAAACTGGACACAATATTCTGACACTGGCCTAACCAATGATATGTCCATGTGTAGCATTAACTCTGCTTTTATACTCTCTGCCCTTATTTGTAAAGCATTGGATCCTGTATGAATTTTTGTAAACCAGCTTTATCAACTTGCCTCCCACTTTGAAAGATTTGTGTATCTGAATCCCTGAATTCTCCGCCCCTGTACTCCCTTTACAGTTTTTCATATAGTGTCTATTTCTTCTACTTATTCTTCTCACCTCACATCTCTTGTTGCATTGGATCAAGAGGAGGCCAGCCAGCCCCTTGAGCTTATTACACAGGAACAGGAGGAGGCCATTCAGCCCCTTGATCATGTTTCATAGGAACAGGAGGAGGAAATTCAGCCTATTGGGCTTGTTATGCAAGAATAGGAGGAGGCCATTCACCCTCTCGAGCTTGTTACATAGGATCAGGAGGAGACCATTCAGCCTCTCATGCTGGTTAAATTAGGAACACGAGCTGGCCATTCAGTCCATTTCGGCTGTGACATGGGAACAGGAGGAGCTTTTAGCCTCTCCTGTCATATAGGAGATGGAGAAGACCATTGAGCCACTCGAGCAGGTTAGATAGGAACTGGAGAGGCTATTTATCTCCTTGAGATTGTTACACATGAACAGGAGGCCATTCAGCCCCTCAAACCTGTTACATTGGAATAGGAGGATGTCAATCAGCCCCTCAAACCTATTATATTGGGACTGGAGGAGGCCATTCAGCTCCTCGAACTTGATACGTGTTAACAGGAGGAAGCCATTCAACCCCTTGAAACTGTAATATTTGAACAGGCAGAGGCCATTCAGCACTCAAACTGTTACGTGTTAACAGGAGGAGGCCGTTCAACCCCTTGAACCTGATACGTGTGAACAGGTGGAGGCCATTCAGCCCCTCGAACCTGACACGTGCTAACAGGAGGAGGCTGTTCAGCCCCTCGAACCTGATACATGTTAACAGCAGGAGACCGTTCAGCCCCTCGTACCTGACACGTGTTAACAGGAGGAGGCCGTTCAACCCCTTGAACCTGATACGTGTGAACAGGCGGAGGCGATTCAGCCCCTCGAACCTGACACGTGTTAACAGGAGGAGGCTGTTCAGCCCCTCGAACCTGATACATGTTAACAGGAGGAGGCCGTTCAGCCCCTCGAACCTGACACGTGCTAACAGGAGGAGGCCATTCAGCCCCTCGAACCTGATACGGATTAACAGGAGGAGGCTGTTCAGCCCCTCGAATCTGATACGTGTGAACAGGAGGAGGCCATTTCGCCCCTCGAACCTGATAAATGTTAACAGGAGGGGACCAATCAGCCCTCGAACCTGATATGTGTTAGCAGGAGGAGGCCGTTCAGCCCCTCGAACCTGATACGTGTTAACAGGAGGGGACCAATCAGCCCCTTGAACCTGATACATGTTAACAGGAGGAGGCCATTCAGCCCAGGGCCTTTAACATTAGAAAAATGAAATAAAGACTTCCCAGACCACCGGACGTCTCAAAGCGATTTACAGCCAATTAGGTACCTTTTGGAGTATAGTCACCGCAGTAATTAGGAACAGGAGAAGGCCATTCAGTCCCTCGGGGTTGTTGCATAGGAACAGGAGGTAGCCATTCATCCCCTCAAACCTGATATACAGGAACAGGTGGAGGCCATTCAGCCCCTTAATCCTGTTACATGGGAACAGGAGAACACTTGTCAGCTCCTTAAGCTCCTTGCATAGGAACAGGAGGAGGCCTTTCAATTCCTTTGGGCCTGTATCATTAGGAACAGGAGTAGGTGTATTTGGCCCCTAGAGCCTGTTAGACAGAAAGAGGATGAGGCCATCCAGCACCTGGAGTTTGCTAGATAGGAACAGGAGGCGGCCATTCAGCCCCTCAAGCCTGTTTCATTGGAACAGGAGGAGTGCATTCAGCCCCTGAAGCCTGTTGCATCAGAACAGGAGGCGGCCATTCAGCCCCCTCGCGTTTATTACATTAGGTACAGAAGGAAGCCATTCAGCATCTTGAGTCCGTTTCATTAGCAACAGGAGGAGGCCATTGAGCCTCTACGGGCGTGTAACACAGGAATAGGAGGAGGCCGCATAACCCCTCCAGCTTTTTAAAATTAGGAACAGCAGCAGACCATTCATCCCCTCGATCCTATGATGACGACATGCAAGCAGTGATTCTCACCAATGGCTCAACCACAGGCCCAATTCAATTGCATACTGGGGTCAGGCGAGGCTGTGTCATTGCACCGACGCTTTTCTCCATCTTCCTCGCTGGAGCACTCCATCCCATCTCCATGAAGCTCCCCACTGGAGTTGAGCTAATCTACAGGACGAGTGGGAAAGTCTTCAACCTCCGCCGCCTCCAGTCCAAATCCAAGATCACCCCAACCTCTATGATTGAGCTGCAATTCGCAGACGACACCTGTGTGTGCACACACACGGAGGCTGATTTCCAATCCATTGTCAATTTATTCACTGAGGTATATGAGAGATTGGGACTCACACTGAACATCCACAAGAAAAAGTTCCTAAACCAGCCATACACCACCAATTCGCAAATATCAAGATCCACGGCAAGCCCCTGGACAACGTGAAACACTTCCCATACATTGGGAGCCTCCACTCAGCAAGGGCAGACATAGACGACGAAATCCAACACCGCCTTCAGTGTGCCAGCACAGCCTTCGGTTGCCTGAGGAAGAGAGTGTTTGAAGACAAAGACCTCAGACCCAGCACCAAGCTCATGGTTAGCAGGGCAGCAGTCATACCCACCCTCCTGTATACATCGGAGATATGTTCACTGTACAGCAGGCACCTCAAAGCAGTGGAGAAATATGACCACTTCTGCCTCCGCAAAATCCTGCAAATGAACTGGTAGGATAAATCCACCATCATCAGCGTTGTCTCTCAGGCCAACATCCCCAGCATCGAGGCACTGGTCACGCTCAGCCGACTGTGATGGGCGGGTCACATTGTCCGCATGCCTAACTCAAGACTCCCAAAACAAGCACTGTATTCCGATCTCCGTCATAGCAAACAGCTCCGAGGAGGGCAGAGGAAACACCACAAGGACATCCTCAAAGCCTCATTGAAAAAATGCAACATCCCCACCAACTCATGGGAATCTCGGGCCCAAGACTACCCGCAATGGAGGAGAAGCATTGTGAAGGCACCAACCGCTTTGAGCATCTCCGGTGGGAGCACATGATGGCCAAGCACAGGAAGTGGATGCAGCGCATGGAAACAAGAGCATCCCATCCTCTCGCCCCGCCAAATACCACCTGCCCCACCTGTCGTCGATTTTGCAGATCAGCATTGGACTTTTTAGCCATCTCAGAACCCACAACTCCAGAGTGGAAGCAAGTCATCCTCGAACCCGAGGGACTGCTGAAGAGGGAGAAGAGTGACATGGGAACAGGAGGAGGCCCTTCAGCCCCTCGAGCAAATTACTTATGAACAGGAGAAGGTCATTCAGCCCATCGAGCCTGTTACACAGAAACAGGAGGAGGCCATCGTTCACAAACATGTTCCTGATGCTCATGGCCTTGGAGGAGATGCCGGTGTCGGGATGAACCTGCTTCATCACTTTGTAGATGTAGATGGTACAGTATGTGAGTGAGAGATTCATTCTGTATCTGCCAGTAAATCCTACCGTGCCTGAGTGTGTATGCATCCCGTGTCTGTCAGTCCCTGCAACTCTGTGTGAGTGTGGGATTCATCCTGCATCTGTAAGACCCTGCAACTCTTTGTGAGTGAGGGATTCATCCTCTATCTGTCATTCCCTGCTACTCTGTGTGAGTGTGGGATTCATCCTCTATCTGTAAGTCCCTGCTACTCTGTGTGAATGTGGAATTCATCCTGTATCTGTCAATCCCTGCTACTCTGTGTGAATGTGGGATTCATCCTGTATCTGTCAGTCCCTGCAACTCTGTGTGAGTGTGGGATTCATCCTCTATTTGTAAGTCCCTGCTACTCTGTGTGAGTGTGGGATTCATCCTCTATCTGTAAGTCCCTGCTACTCTGTGTGAGTGTGGGATTCATCCTGTATCTGTCAGTCCCTGCTACTCTGTGTGAGTGTGGGATTCATCCTGTATCTGCCAGTCCCTGCTACTTTGTGTGAGTGTGGGATTCAGTCATTGTCTGTCAGGCCCTGCTACTTTGTGTGAATGTGGGATTCATCCTGTATCTGTCAGTCTCTGGGACTGTGCTAGTGTGTGGAAATCATTCAAACAGAGGCCCAGGGGAGCATCAGAGCACCGGACCTGTGGCGCAACACTGCGAGGTGGTGGGGATAAAGAGCGGTGACGGCAGGGAGCTAGGCAGAGGTGCAGTGGAGTGTTGAACCTGCGGAGGAACACTGCGAGGTGGTGGGGATAAAGTGTGACGAAGGCAGGGAGCTGCACAGAGGTCCAGGGGAGCATCAGATTCACTGAAACCAGCGGCGGAGCTCAAGATGATGCCACATTAGGCAGGCTAAGTGAATGTGCAAGAACATGGCAGATGGAATATAATGTGGCAAAATTTGAAGTTATCCATTTTGGTAGGAAAAACAGAAATGCAGTGTATTTTTTTAAATGTTGAGAGACTGGGAAATGTTGATGTCCAAAGGGACCTGGGTGTCCATGTTCACACGTCATTGAAAGCTGACATGTAGGTGCAGCAAGCAATTAGGAAAGCAAATGTTATGTTGACCTTTATTACAAGAGGATTTGAGTACAGGGGTCAAGATGGCTTCCTGCAATTAAGTGCTGCCTTGCTGAGACCGCACCTGGAGTATTGTGTGCAGTTTAATCTCCTTACCTAAGGGAGGATATACTTGCCATAGAGGGAGTGCAACATAGGTTCAACAGACTGATTTCTGGGATGGCGGGATTGTCGGTTGAGGAGAGATTGAGAAGATTAGCCCTGCATTCTCCAGAATTTCGAAGAATGAGAGGTGATCTCATTGAAACATACAAAATTCTTACAAGGTTTAACAGGATAGATGCAGGAAGGACGCTTCCCCTGGCTGGGGGATCTAGAATCAGTGGGTCACAGTCTCAGAATAAGGGGTAGGCCGTTTCGGACTGAGATTAGGAGATATTTCTTCACTCAGTGGGTGGCGAATATTTGGTATTGTCCATCCCAGAGGGCTGTGGAGGCTCAGTCATTGAGGATATTCATGACAGAGATTGATAGAATTTTAGATGTTAAGGGAATCAAGGGATATGGGGATAGTGCAGGAAAATGGCGTTGAGATAGAAGATCAGCCATGATCTTGTTGAATGTTGGACTAGGCTCGAGGGGTCGAATGGCTACTCCTGCTCCCAGTTCTTATGTTCTAATGTCTGTAAGGAGTTAATGTAATGTTAATTTTTTGTTAATGTGCAGATACATGTTTGTTCACCGTTCTTGAAATCTGATTTGCGGAAAGCAGCCCTGACACTGAGGAAATCTTCCTTGTGTGTCGCCACTTGAAGAGGTGGGCAATACTCTATTTAAATATTGAGGTTCTGGACCTGACCACCAGGATTTTTAAAGAACAAAACAATAGAACAATAGAAACCCACATGGTCAGCGATAGAATTCAATTTTCTTCGAGCAAAAACTCAAATTTCAATTGGACTGCATGGGAATAAGAATCGGAAACACAGAATCCATGTCTCAATGATATCCCCGAACATATTGTGATTCTGGAAGCAGAGTTGGTCAGTAACCAGAGAAGGAAAATCACAGGAAATGGACAAAGGAAGAGTAAAACAATTTACTGTCAGAACAGCTATTACATCATGTCATCCGGGAAATCAATGAGGTTTGGGTCTGTGACTAAACAGTTTTTGGTTTTGTTTAACATTCTGAATATTCTGGCTTGACATCAGGCTGGGGCTTTACGCCTTGACTTAATTTGTAATATTTACCTCATTTGTGAATTGCAAAATAAAATTGGCAAATGTTTACATTTTGTTACCGGGGCAACAATTAAAACACTCAAATAGTTCTTGTGTCCAGGTAAACATGTGTCACTAAAATAGCTTATCTGATGACATCTTATTGATGTTTCAATGCACCGGAACACAATTGTACTTCTGCTGTTAAAATTAGTGAAAAGAAAATGAAGTAGTATTTCATTGGAATTTCATTGTGTCTCCATACAATGGAAATATAGAAGAGAGAACGAGACTCCCATCCCTATGCCAGCTTTGTTGCCGGTTGTTGTATTGTTGCTCAATATCTTCTGGCTGTATTTCAATTCGAGCACTGATTCTTCATCAAAGATTTTCTTGTGTGAAAAGGAATGTACATTCCTGAGTCAGGAGACAAGTGGGGGAGGTAAAGATGGGGAATTTATTCACTTGCCGAATCCCCACGAGCTCCTCACTCTGTATTACCCTGAACACTTTACAACTACAGCTGAGCAGAAACATCTGACTGCATCACGTGACAGCTCACCCTGCCTCTGAACTGGAATCTGACAAAAGGGATGATGGTGCAAGACAGAAGGAGATGGTAATGGGGCAAGTTAGGAAATAAAAGGTGCATCTAGCTCGGGTGTCACTGGAAAATTCATCAAGAGCTGCCACGGGAAAGAGAGACAAAAACAAAAAAAATAGGGTCAGATGTTACAGTCTGAAATTGATGAGCTCGATGTTGAGTCCAGAAGGCTGCAAAGTGCATAACCAAAAGATGAGGGGCAGTTCCTCGAACTTACATTGAGCTTTATTGGAACAGCGCAAGAGGCTGTGGATGGAGAGATCAGAGTGTGAGTGGAGGGGAGAATTAAAATGACCATCCATTGGAAGATCAGGATCATGTTCACCGACCGAACGAAGGTGTTCTGGAAAGCGGTCACCCAATCTGCGTTTGGTCTCCCCAGTGCAGAGGAGACGACACCATGAGCAGAAAATACATTAAGTCCTTTTGAAAGAAGTAGAAGTAAATCGCTGTTTCACCTGGAAGGACTGTTTGGAGCCCTGGACAGTGGGAAGGAGGAGGTAAAAAATAAATGATCACATGTTCAAAACTAATTAAAAGACACTTTAATTCAGCAGTTGAAAACAAAAATTTAATTTTTTGAAAGATAAATTGCAACATTTTAAAATGGCACAAAATTTACGTAAACTAATTTTAAATGTACGTTTGGAAGCGAGCGGCTGATGAGAGGTTTTTTTTATGTCAATCAGGCCGTGAGGGCCGGGTCACATGTGTAACATTTTTCCCCTTATTTAAACCAAATTAAACTAAAACACAAAAAAACAAATTAAATCAAAACCACTTTTTCCCCATCAAGGATGCACTCCAGTCCCCCCGGCGTCCACCAGCTGCGGAAGGCCACAAGCGTGCCGGTGGACACCGCGTGCTGGCTGGTGAGAGATTTTTTTTTTATATTCACGCGTCAATCAGGCCAGGAGGGCCAGGTCATTTGAATGATATTTTTTCCCCTTTTTTAAAAATCAAATCAAACCAAAACACACAAAACACCAAATTAAACTAAAACCTCATTTTCCCCGTCAAGGATGCACTCCAGTCGCTCCGGTGCCCACCGGTCGTGGAAGGCCTCGATCGTGCTGGTGGACACCGTGTGCTCCCTCTCCAGTGACACCCAAGCGCGAACATAGGAGCGGAAGAGAGGCAGGCAGTCTGGACAAACGACCCCCTCGGTCGCCCTCTGCCTGGACGTGTTAATGGCCATTTTGGCCAGGCCCAGGAGCAGGTTTACCAGGACGTCCTCCAAACGCCTCGCTCCTCCCAGCACCGGGAGCCCATATATCAGGAGCGTGGGACTGAAGTGCAGCCAAAATTTGAGGAGCAGCCCCCGCAAATATTCAAAGAGGGGCTGCAACCTCACACATTCGACATACACGTGGAACACGGACTCCCAGAAACCGCAGAAATAGCAGGCGGCCTGGGAGTCCGTGAACCAGCATAAAAGCTCCTTGCACGGGACTGCTCTGTGCAACACCCTCCAGGCCAAGTCCCCGATGGAAATTGGGAGGACTCCCGCATAGAGAGACCCCCACCGGGGACTCTCGCCCCCCCAGATGGAAGGATGGCATGCCACGGCGTGTCCTGGTGGCAGGCGAAGATGACAAAATGGAAGGTGTGCAAGAGCAGCCCGTACAGAAAAACCCTCTGCGCAGAACTAAAGGGCACAGAGGGGTATTCATGGAGGCGGCTCAAGTTGTGAGGTGCCGGCCACCAAGGGAGGTTTGGGGGCATGGCGCCAATGAGGAATTCTGTCCGAACTGTGGTAAGATCGGACAGGATGGCCCCACGTGCTTGGGCCTCCTCCATGCACAGAGTGCAGTCACGGCCCAGGGACATCATCAACGACTCGATGGCTTCGGCCGCTCGCTGGACGCTCGTCCTGGGCAGGCGACGTGACAGCTCCTCGGGCAACACCCAGCCTGCTCCTCCGCCAGCGAGGACATCCCTGACTCTAGTCACCTTGGCAACCACAGCTACACCTCTCCATCGGCCACTCCAACCCGAGGTCCTGGAAGTGCGGATTCCCGAGCAGCAGCTCGTGCACGACAGCCGCCTCTCCCGACGGGGGAGAACTGCACCTGCAGGCGACCTTGTTGCGAACCCATAGCAGTTCCTGGTAAATGACAGGCAGCTCCCACGGGCGAGTCCTGCCGCCCAGGGTGACAAACAGGAGCTGCGAGTCATAGTTGAGGCCGTGCAGCTGGCGGAAGAAATACGTCGCCAGCGCACACCATC